>JAFFST010045859.1:4913-16464 GCA_022414735.1 Noturus placidus | reverse complement strand
TCGGCACGCTACTCCCGTTCACCACGCCGCCTTCTTACCGCGATTGGTTCCTCTCCAGCGCAAAACGTGACAACTAGCATGTACAAGATGTTGGAGTCAATATTTGACATCATGGCACTTAGTTGAAGCAAGAAGTATTAGTGATAATAGAAGTAATAATAAAGTGAAAAAGGTAGTAACCTGACAAAAGATATTAAGCAAAATATTTAAATTTAATGTGCGCCTATTATGGTTTTGATAATATTACCGATCATGTAGCTGTTTGTGAATGTAAAAAGTCTACAAAGTCTCAAAAACGGAAGCGCATGACAAACGGAGTTATCAACTCCTAAAACAAGGAATTGATTCTGAACAGCTGATTCGAGTCGTTTGTGACTCCAGACTTCACTTCCTGTATTAACCTACGTAGGTTTGTAAAAAAAAGCCCCGCCCGCCTCTGGTCTTCATCTGCTGCTCACTGACAGACGGAGCTGAAACTCGGTATAGAAGTGGGCGTTTCCTTTTCGACACACACTGATAGCCTAATTGGATTCTTCTCATTATTATTTATTATTAATTTATCATTAATTATTCATGTGATTTTCAAATCCATGTAAAGTGACAAATAGCATATGAGAATGAGGCAGTGCTCACATGCTTGTGTGTTGAAGTCATCTTGTTTTGCTTCCCTTTTCCCACTAGACGTAGGGCTCCACAGAGGACACTGTACTGGGTAATGACGTGCGTGTCGGGCTGTAACTGCGGGACGCTCTACATACTGTAGTACGCAGTGTTAGCATGAACATCAGGAGTAATAGGAGTAAACATCACATTAGCACTGCTAACAAAACCATTTTTATCTCAATTTTGTTTCCATTATTAGGACAATAACCGCTCAGACTGCTTGTCCTTTAATCCAGCGCCATCCAGTGATGGTTGTGTACACAGCTGCATATAATGATAATGAGTCTTTATTGGTCACATATACAGTAGAGCACAGTGAAATTGTTTTCTTTGCATACCCAAGCCTGATTCAGCGCCCCTGGAGCGGAGAGGGTTAAGGGCCTTGCTCAAGGGCCCAGCAGTGGCAGCTTGGCAGTGCTGGGGCTTGAATCCCCAACATTCTGATCAGTAACCCAGAGCCTTAACCGCTAATCACCACTGCCCCATACATAATGTGTGCTTGGTTATTCATAAGACTCATGTAGTAAAGATTAGCTCTTCATTAGTTTGTGATCATTAGTTCATATTTAAGTAAGGTTTTAGTGCATGATTATTCAAGTACTGTTATTGTAAACTTCTTGCTGATTCGCAGTACTTTATGCAAGAGAATATTGTGTACATATTCGGCCAAACTATCATTTTAAGGTATTTTACTTTCATAAACAACACTGAATATATTGGGGGGGTTCTCAAAAAGTGAAGGTTTCTAGCACAGATAAGAAAGTGTGAAATGAATAAGTGGCTCTTTTCTAAAAAAACGCATGTCATGTATTTATCATTCTGATTCTACAAACCCTCATCCAGAGTGTGTAACGGTTCATTAGATCAGTAGAGCCGAGTCAAATCTGATAGCGACTCATATGGAAATCACGTACATTATAGCCGCTACAAATAACCTCACTCTTGTTCGCTCTCTTTTGAGGTTAATGAGACACAAATGCAGCTTGTCATGTTACCCGGAAACCCCAACACACAATGTTCTCTGTCTTGAAAATGTTGGAAACCTTTACATTATTAATATAGGTTATGTTAATATAATCCTGTGGGTTGGCTTTTTAACATACACTATAGTCAGAGCTGCTGTTATAGAAAATGAATCAACACCTTCCGACCAATCCGATTTAAGAATTCAACAATGCTGTAGCGTATTAACAATGTAAATAATCTTCAATTCTGCAGCTCCAGATTTTACTCGGTGTGTAAAGGTAGTCAGTGTGTAGGTCAAAACACAGAACACCAAACTATTTAGGTTATTACAATACAATTATAAGTGACAAGGTCTGATTAAATAGATGAAACGGCCGTGAGAGCACTGTCAGGTGTCACGCTTGTCTCTGTTTGACCACTAATGTGTCTCTGACTTCCTGCAATACACCCTCGGAGCACAGCAGGTCTATGTGCTTTCTTCTGAGCTCTGAAAATTCCCCAGTCTTGCTCCATACAGTGTGTGAAACTGTTTGCTTTTTTTTCCTCGAATGCGAAGCTCAGCTCTTTCAGCCCTGCAGTCCAGTCTTTTTGCTTGTGCAGTATTGACACCAAGAGACCTCGTCCAGTTTAAAACTTTATGTTTTAAAGTTATGTAAAACTTAGTAAAAACTTTATAGTTTAGAATAATCCATCCATCCATCCATCCTCTACCGCTTACTCCTTTTTCAGGGTCACGGGGAACCTGGAGCCTATCCCAGGAAGCATCGGGCACAGGGCGGTCCATCACAGGGACAATCACATACACACTCACACACCCACACATACACTACGGACACTTTAGACACGCTAAACAGCCTACCATGCAGGTCTTTGGACTGGGGGAGGAAACCAGAGTACCCGGAGGAAACCCTCGACGCACGAGGAGAACACCAGACGCACCCCGGACCCTGGAGGTGTGAGGCGAACGTGCTAACCTCTAAGCTACCATGCGCCCCAGTTTAGAATAATAAGTAATAGAATAACCAGAGGAGGACAGAAATATCATCATGATTCTTGAAGCCATTTCTACAATACACAATATGTATATACTTCGATATACCTGGTTGCTAAGCAACTTCGAGCTAAACTGTAGTGTTACCTTTAAAAATCCTATGAAACCTGTGTGAATTTAATGATATTTTTATGTCATGTCTACAATACATGACATGGTGCAACATTTTAGACTTTAGTCTTAGAACTATGACGACTTTCATAGATATTAATAGTCATGTCATAAAAATAATAATAATAATAAAATCGCATACATCCTGGCTATAAATCAGAGACCCCTTTGTGAACCGTTAGTCTATAAACACTTAAAAATGAATCTGTTTACAAGACGATAGCAAGAAATACACCAGATAGACCACTAAACACATATCTGATATTTCTGCACGTGGACAAACTAGGGCATGAAGGGAATTTCTTCCTGCTGATTACTGTATGTCCCATTTTCTGTTTGGGGTGATGTTTGAGAAAACTGAAAGAAGCACACAGTCTTTGCTGATTCCATAAACCCTCATATAGGGTGTGTCACAGCTCATTAGCGAAGTAGAGCTGAAGCAGATCTGATAGAGTCTCACATGGAAATGTTTGTGCAATAGAAACTTCCTGGTGCACATGAACGCAAACATAACGTGGGCTAATATTACAGCAGACTTGTATGTTGTATGCATGTTTAATTTTGCTAAACTGTGAATAGACCACATTTATATGTTTCTCTGTGTGTATATTAGAATAATGTAAAAAAAAATCTTCAAGTTTGTATAAGGGGGACCTAAATTTTTGGTGAACGTGGAGCATTTTCCGATAATAATTAATAATTAAATGACACGGCCCAATTAAGAAGTTGAAAGTGCTGTTGAAACTCCCAGAAGTGAGTCCCATTACAGCCAGTACAGCAAATAACCACACAAACTCCATATTCCAGAATTGTCAGTCAGACCATTCACGATACATTCTTCACGAACACTCAGGACAACTGTTCCTTTTTCCTGCAACTGATTGCACCAAGTGACCCCCTTCCAGTGTTTACTTGCCTACCGTTCACCTCTGTTCCCTTGTATATAACGCAGCCACTACCAATGCTCCCACCATCAATGGCTGGTTTTGTCAAAATGAACTAAAAGCATGTGACAAACCAAGTGAATGGCGGATCAATATGGGACAAATCCCCTGTGTATGAACCCGAGTGTAGTACAAACCTGGGATTTAGGCAGCTCTCGCCTGGGTCCTTCAAGCTGATCAAACAAATGAAGTCACTTACTGACATTTCGCATTTTCCACCTCAAACCCATGGTATCAGGTCACTTGTCAAAAGGAACCTTTGCTGACCCCCTAACCCCACTCTACCTTGCTGGAGTAAATCACATGACCCCTATCTCCATTTACATCCCCTGATTACTAATCACCCAATATTATCTGCCATTCACAAACTCCCTGAAATCATCCGGACTTTAACACGTACACTTTGCAAAGTCTCACTAAAGCAATATCGCCTGTGTGATTCCGAGCGTTTGATCTACGTTACTGCGATTCATGTTCTTCGACCACAGCCCATTCAAGTTTTTGAGTATTGTCTCGTTTTGTTTGGAGATTACGTACCTGACCGTTTCCCTGGTCTTGATTACTATTTTGGATTTACCCTTGTTTGCTTGACTGCCTTACAGTTTTCAATAACAACTTGCACCCAGCTATCTGCCTCATACCTGACGATTAGACGTAGAAAGATCTTATGTTCAAAGTTATCAAGGGGATTGCAAATGCAAACCTTACTTGGCAACACTGTTAGATTGAGCTAGTGTCAAATCCTACCGTACAAACCCACATTTCAACAATACAGTAAAATACCTTCGTTTACATTGCATTATGGGTCATTTTGTACATTTCTGTACATTTTGACAAATAAACCGGATTAGTTGAATAAATTTGATTTCAGCTCTATGTGCAACATGGTACATACGATTCATTTTAAGATTATACAATAGAAAACAGTCATATTGGTTTGAAATGTTGGTTTAGGCTTACAATACAGTCAACTCATTCCATATATACAGTATATTTAACCTGATCGCTAGAATGAAAAAGACCAACTGACCTGAAAGAAATGATTATCGGACTTATCCAGCCGCATGGAGGGACGGATTTGTCCGTCCCTCTGTTTTGACACAATTGACAGGTGTCCAGGAAGTGCTCTACTGCATAGTCGTCTTTCCCACCACCTTTTGTCCTCTCAAAACCTAACCGTTTTGCCTGGCTTCTCAACGACATGCATTCGCACTTGTTTTCCAACCATGGGCGAAAAAGTCATCTCTAACTCCGAGTGATTATGAATCACCAATTTTGACTCAGTGCCAACAATCTGATCTTTAATCATTCTAGCCATTGTTCTCGTACATAAAGTGTGCAAATCGAGGCACGGCTTAGTCCGAAAGCAAATACTTTAAGCAAATGAACACATCCTTAATATTCCGGTTCACAAGGAACCAATATGTGATACGGTGTAACGTGACATGGTTTAAATGGATGTGTTTGAGGGGAAATCGATGAGATATTTCACATGGCGATGATTTTGAAGGTATTCGTAGACATATTATTTGAGTAGCATATTATTGTAATGTCAAGATGTGACAGGTTGAGAATGAAAATAATGCTCTGACCATTTTCATTACATCCATCTGACAAGTTTATTTAATAGCCGCCCTAATTAAAGTCTGGATGAAAACATCAACAACAACAACAACAACAACAACAAAACCCCAGCTTATTAGTCTATTAAATAATGAAATGTCATCATGTTGACGTTTCTATGACATCAGATCAAGTCTATTCTCAATGTCCATTTGAATGTAAACATTATTAACTAAGGGATATTCTTTGTTTCTGGTCTTTCCCTGTGTATCAGAGTAAAGTGCTAACAGGTCCGAGGATGTGCTGCTTGATAAACAGGTTTAGTAGTGAGTAGTAATCACAAACAGTTCAGATATCTCAGCCAAGCCGAGGTGCCTGGAGCTGCATTCTGACTCACCTGAGCTCAGTGTCGCTGCACCTGTACGGCGTCCTGCGAGGGACACGCAACAACGGGAAGAAATGAAATATATACAGCGCTACAAGAGAGGAAAAAGCCTGGTTGTTGTTGTTGTTGTTGTTTTACTCCTCTCTCCGTGTTGATTCCGGTCAGTCAGGATATTCAGCGTCAACATCTAATGGTGTGTTTATTTAACCCTTCAGACGTGCGACCATCGCGTACAGTGGATTGACTGGAAGTGTCTTCCTTCAGGTGTCTGCGTCTGCGTCTGCGTCGTCTGCGTCATCCGCGCTCTCTCCGCCCCAACTCAGCTGCGTCAAGTGCTTCCTTTTCAATCGGAGTCTCGCGAGTCTTGCGTCCATTACTCAGGATTGCACAAGTTAATCATGTTATATTGAGTAATATCACTAACCCGACTCCCTGCTCGGTTCAGTCTAAGCTAGGGGTTCTCAAACTTTTCCAGGGTAAGACCCCCCAAATGACATTAACATTTGACCGAGGCCCCCCTTTTGCAAGATTTCTGAATATACTTCTGAATATATCCCCCTTTTTATTCATAATTACATCTTACATATTTACATTACATTACATTAGGAATTGATTGTGTGTGTGTGTGTGTGTGTGTGTGTGTGTGTGTGTGTGTCTGAGAGTGAGAATTTATTTTTCACACCAAATTGTTGAGGCCCCCCTGGCGCCCCCCACTTTGAAAACCACTGGTCTAAGGCACTAGCTTCCGCTTTTGCGCACATAAGTTCAAATTCTGCATCAAAATAGGTTATGTAGAGCTCTCTCTCTCTCTCTCTCTCTCTCTCTCTCTCTCTCTCTCTCTCTCTCTCTCTCTCTGCCTCTCTTTCTAGAAGGTGGGTTGAAACCCACAGAGGAAACCCATATGCAGATATAAAACTCCAAATAGACTGTACCCTGAGCTCAGGCTCAAACCTTGGGCCCTGGTGCTAACCACTAAGACACTGTGTGCCTTAAAGTCGGATTATAAAATAACGAGTCACTTGAAAAAAATGACACTTGAAAAAAACAAAAATCACACGGAGAATGATTCATTGGCTCCAGGGTCCAAGGTTCGAGCCTAAGCTCAGGTTACTGTCTGTTTGGAGTATCTACATATAGGTTTCTTCTGTGGGTTTCACCTTACCTCCTAAAAACAGCAAAATCATTAAAAAACAATCATGACTCATGAATCATGTGATCGCTCACCTGTGACTCTTCTGGAAAGATGAGGCAGCAATAAGTATTTATTACTCATAGACAGAAATACGCATTTATCCTGAGAATTTCTTCATTACGCCTAATTTAATTGGCAAATTATATTTAAAAAAAAATAAAAATTGAAATCCGATACCAAAACAAATATCCTATTTTAAGCTTTTGAAAGGCTTCCCATGCAGGATAGTCTGTTCCATTATTCCTTTATAACTCAACCACAACATGCTGCTGAGAGCAGAACAATGTGGAGCGTGGACACAGACAGGAATTTAGCATGAAAAGTTCCTTTATTTTTCTTCCTACATCTCTTTCTGAAGAAATGCTGAGTCCATCAATAGCTCATAATGTAGGCTCCATTTCCAGACATTACGCGGTCACGTCACAGATCCTGTCAAACTGTAGAATATTTCTATCACCTCCTGTAACTTTTAAAAAGGATAGACACAAACCGATCTTTCCATATGAATCTTCCTGAAGAAACATCAAATGTTTATGACGTGTGTAGTAATTCTGCTGATAATAAAGGACAACAGTCAGGTTTTACTGTTACTCCTAAAACAAAAAGAACGAGAGCTTCTTTACTCACTCACCATTTTACAACTCAACCCCACTGAACATATTTGGGATGAAGAGGAACACTGACAGCACCCCAGACCTCCTCACCCATCATCAGTATCTGACTTCACTAATGCTCTTATATCTGAATGAGTACATATCCCCACAGCCACACTCCAAAATCTAGTGGAAAGCATTCCCAGAAGAGTGGAGCTTATTATAACAGCAAAGAGAGTATGACATCTGGAAAGGAATGTTCAACAAGCACATGATGAGACGGTCAGGTGTTCACAAACCTTTGCCCATACAGTGTGTGATGAGAGGAATGACAACTAAAAACTATCTTTAAAAAAATAATAAATGGCAAATAATCATAATAGAGAGGAAGAGTACTAAGGATAATGCTTAATGTTAAATTACAGTAATGGTAGAGGTGATTTATGTCTTTTAAGTTCTTAAAACCGCCTTAAATTGACCGTCCATAATTGTGGACATTGTGCATGAAAGGATTAATCTTTATCATTTTAAAAAATGTGATAGTTCACAAAGTTCACTTTCGCTTGGCCTCCAGATTGAGCATTTGTCTGTTTTCCTGCTAAGCGTTTCCACGGTAACTAGTCCTTTTACAAAAACCCATTTTAGCTGGGTTTTGTTTTGCAACATTATCAAATGGCCTTTAGGCATGGCATATTGTTTTCAACAAAATTTCAGTATCAAATACGTTAAAAAAAAACAACAAAAAAACAACCCAGCTTACACAGCTTAAAGTTTTATTTTACGTGACGGTACAAAAAAAAGCATTAAAATAAAAAATAAAACACATTTTAAAACACTAAAAGAGTCACATTGTTTTTTTTTCTAATACAATAAAGCGCTTGAAAAACTTCAAGACATTCCCATTTCATCACACAATGAAATGAATAACAGGACAGATGTACTATAATAGAGTTGAAAATGCAGTTAAGGGTCAATAGATCACTTTCAAACCTAGATTTGAAATCATTCTGTCGATTACCACTTGTTTGTGTTGCATGCAGCGTTTCTTGGATGCCATCCCTGAGCTCGGGCAACTTTCGCCCTTTCATGAGCGAACAGACGGTTTTGAATTTCGTTATTTATAGACAGCTTGTATGCAAACAAACCAGCCTTGTCTCTTCGGGTTACTGAATAATGGCTTTTAAAAAATTTAGATCAAAGGGTGTGTAGACCTATGAGTTTTTACGGCAAATCAGCAGACAAAGTGTTTCCTTTGAGCTGAGGAGATTGTGTGTCAGTGTAGACCATTTGTCATGCAAACAAGATTTTTGGCTCAGGGCTAGTGTCTAGGCTTAGAGTCACTCTTAATGTTCTTCTTATTATTATTGAAATGAAATATTTGAACACACGGATGTTTAAAGTGTAAAAGAAAAATCTGAGTGCTAGAATTTGTGACAGACAGGGTGTTTTTGCATTATAAACCATAAGACCCAAGCAGATTCCAATATGCAAATGTTAGCCAAGGAACACTGATTTAGAAAGCAGCGAGTGTACGGTCAAATTTGCTTGTCTAATTCGCTTATTCAAAGAATCCGGATTTCTTTATTTTCTCCGGATTTTCCGAGACATATGAAGCAAACAAAACAACGGTTTTTGACCTGCCGAAACAGGGCAGCGTAACACACTTGGAGGAAAGGCGCTATCCGCCCTCTTCCGTATATACATGCGTTGACAGACACCTGAGATTACCGCCTGTCATTTTGATTGACAGGGAGAGAGGGTTCTAAATCTCTCCCACCCTGAGAGCATGGTCAATTTCACTCCCTTGGCTCCCGCCCACCGACGGCTCAGGCATCCTCGGGAATCGAACTTGCGAACGCTTGTCTGAATGCCAAAATTCTTAACGAGTGCCTTTTTCTGGTCTTTAATGATTCTGTTAGAGGAAAAACTACAACAAGCAATTTATCTAATGAATATCTAATAAATGTAAAAGAAAAAGATGTTTTGTGGCACGTTTACGGTGCTGCAGTGAATTTACTGCGTACTGGACAGCTGTGTCTTTAAGGAAGCACCGTTTAGGAGCATAAGAAAATCGCAAATGTTTTACGCTATACGATACTAAAAAAGAGAAAAGAAAAATATTCCTTAGTTGATACACAGCTGTAAATTTGGCTCAAATATTATCTAATAATCAATGCTTTAACCGACAAGGCAGGGTGCGCTTATTTTGTCCTCCTTGCTTTTCAGATGTGATGAAGAACCTATAATTAGTTATTCCAAACACACCAGACCTCAATCTTGGCATAATACTATCCAAGATAACCGAGGCATGTAAAGATGGCCGTCAGTCTTTTCAGCTTGGACGGAAAGTAATCTTAAAGCTACAAGGCTTTTGTGAAATTCACATGTAACCATGGTACTCCGACAGTTTGTGTTGAACAGCTTATCCTATCGAATGAATAATTTTCCTTTAAAATATGTTCAATCTTTAAAAAAAAAAAACATAAAAATTACATGTAAACCAAAGACACTTCAAAACAGACTTCATAAGGCTATTGATGCATGACACTAGTTCATATTCATCCCTACAGAAGGGTATTTACAGTGCTGTGTGTGCTGAAACCCTCACACATCAATCTGTGCACAAAAACATAAAAAAACACCTCTTATCAGAAATCGTGTAATGATATTTGCTCATATGGCTGCCGTATGCACGGTAACGCTTCTGTATTATAAAGGTCGAACTGTGCATAAAGTGAACTCTGAAATAAATACGAATGCACGACTGGAGAGCTCCGGGGGTTACTGCCTGACACTGTGACAGGTTTTCCTCCAAGGACAGACGTGGGAGAAGATGGAGGTGAGGTTCAGGAGCTGCTGCTCAGTCTGCGGCGGATGAGAGAGGCCGGCTTCGTCTCAGTGTCCTCCTGGTCGCTCTCGCAACTTCTCTGGAGGACGAAGCACGAACACGAGGTTATAGAGTAACACTCATCATCAGCATCGTCATCTCTTAAATAACAGATGAAAGAAATAATTAAAAAATGGCCTGAAATAAAAAAAAAAAACGAATAAAATCTGTATGTTAATGTAAAGAACAATGAAGCAATACAATGAAGAAATATACTGAAAAATATACATACGTGTGCAGTATTGTACAGAAAGTACTAAACTAGCCACCTTGAAGTTTTTATATAAATATTATATGCTTAACTACATGCTTAATATTTGCTCACTGCACTAGAATTTTTTTTAAACCCCAAACAAACAGATTTCCAAACATCCCGATGACTTGTTATTATGAAGTAATATATTTGAGCATTTTTCTAATATTAAATAGTAAATTGTTTTATTATGTTATTATGAAGGAATAGCATTTAGAAATTTTACATGTATACACACACATACAAAATTATTCAGCCCAATACTTTGTAGCGCCACCTTTTGCTGCAATTACAGCTGTAAGTCGCTTGGGGTATGTCTCTATCAGATTTGCACATCGAGAGACTGAAATTTTTGCCCATTCCTCCTTGCAAAACAGCTCGAGCTCAGTGAGGTTGGATGGAGAGCGTTTGTGAACAGCAGTTTTCAGTTCTTTCCACAGATTCTCGATTGGATTCAGGTCTGGACTTTGACTTGGCCATTCTAACACCTGGATATGTTTATTTGTGAACCATTCCATTGTAGATTTTGCTTTATGTTTTGGATCATTGTCTTGTTGGAAGACAAATCTCCGTCCCAGTCTCAGGTCTTTTGCAGACTCCATCAGGTTTTCTTCCAGAATGGTCCTGTATTTGGCTCCATCCATCTTCCCATCAATTTTAACCATCTTCCCTGTCCCTGCTGAAGAAAAGCAGGCCCAAACCATGATGCTGCCACCACCATGTTTGACAGTGGGGATGGTGTGTTCAGGGTGATGAGCTGTGTTGCTTTTACGCCAAACATAACGTTTTGCATTGTTGCCAAGTTCGAGCACCTTCTTCCACATGTTTGGTGTGTCTCCCAGGTGGCATGTAGCAAACTTTAAACGACACTTTTTATGGATATCTTTGAGAAATGGCTTTCTTTGCACTCTTCCATAAAGGCCAGATTTGTGCAGTATACGAC
>JAFFST010045858.1:5397-20327 GCA_022414735.1 Noturus placidus | reverse complement strand
AAGTGTGACAAACATGCAAAGGAACAGGAAATGAGGAAGGGGGCAAACACTTTTTCACACCACTGTAGCTCTGTCTCTAATACTCCTTGGATACAGTGCAGACACAACCTGCTCTCCCTCGCTCTCTCCCTCGCTCTCTCCCTCGCTCTCTCTCTCTCTGTGTCCCTACAGCCAGGCTGTGACTCTCAGTCTGCATCTTGTCATATTGTTCCTCCGCATGTTGTCTTTGATTGTGCTCAGATATTCTGCTGCGGTATAATCTCTGTTTAGGGCCAAATACCTCTCTCTCTCTCTCCCTCTCTCTCTCTCTCTCTCTCCCTCCCTCTCTCTCTCTCTCTCTCTCAGTTTATTGGTAACTTATGTAACTGTGTGTGTGTGTGTGTGTGTGTGTGTGTGTGTGTGTTTATCAGAAACTAAAGGTACCCCTGTTAAAGTATGGAGTTCCGAAGCTCCACCCCTCAACACTGCCGCTATGATGACCGCTTGTGTGATGGCTGTTACTATGGCAGCTGTTTTATTGATCATTATGCTTATGACGTACAGAGGATTTAACACACTCCGGAAAACACTAAAAGGTATAACACACAAACACACACACACACACACACACACACACACACACACTGTCTCTCTCTCTCTCACACACACGTGTGTATTTTTCTCAGGCTGTTTATCACGCCCCAGTCACCGTGACATTGGGGCTGCCTCCGTTTCCGTAGCGACGGAGTACAGCGTGACCCAGGAAGCAGAATATGGTTGTTTGGGTGAGTGTGTGTGTGTGTGTGTGTGTGTGTCTGTGTGTGTTCTCTGTCAGAGTAATGAATGTGACTGGATACACTGGAACACTCAAAATTTACATGCTGTTGTCATGGTAACACATTAAGCATTAATCAGTGGTCCACTACCGAGCGGAATGTGTAGTAATTAAATAATAAAAGAATGATGTATGTTGATTATTGATATCGATATAAAGGGAGTGTAATAGTTGAGGTAGAGGAGTTATAGATAAGATAATACGGTGATGAAACGTTATCGTGACGTGTGCTTCATCGCTACGCCTCAGAACTCGCCCCCGCCTCGCTTCCTGCAGCACGCGGCGCCCTCTTCAGTGACATCACTTCCTGTGCAATCTTCACCCAGGCGACAGGGTCACACGACGGCTGGTCGGGGTGGGCGGGGCACGGCCCGGTGGAGTGCACGGAGCGGGAGATATTACAGGGACAGAAGAGGACACTGGTAAATAAAATGCACCAATCAGATTCGTGTTTTTAATCATTACAAAGGACAATGTTAAAATAATGAAATAAATCAATGCAAATAAACATTTTCCGTCTTTGTTCAGACGTCTGGCGTCTCGCGTGTAACAGAAAACACGAGCACTTCTCTACAAGGTGAGCGTAAAAATGATATAGCTCACAATACTACGTCATTTAATAATAATATTTACAATACTTTTTATAAATATCATTATATTCATTAAACGTTACAGTATAGTGGAGTTGTTATTACTGTGGTTGTCTTTAATTATATTTTTAAATATTTTTTTTAAAAAACATTATCTAAAGTTTCTTGAGTTTTGTTGCTAATTTAAAACTTTACATTTTAATGTTCCAATTTTTAATCCTCGTAATTATTGGAATTGTTGAATAAAAAAAAAACCACATTAACAGTAATAAATATTTATAAATAAAAGTATATTATCATTATCAATTCCACATCTAAAGCTGAGGTAGAGACGATGGGGCGGGGCTTGGAGTGGGAGGGGGTGGAGTCATCACTGTGATTATTTAAGTCATTATAATATGCATGGATAAGGTTTTGTTGAAGTTGTGGGTTTTAACGCCATCGCTGTGTTTTGAATTTCAGGAGCGTGTTTACGTCAAGAACTTTTACAGCAGGAACATCTACCAGGAGCTGATGCTACGGCTAACACCGCTAATACAGCTAATGATTAATGTTAAAGTGGCTAATCATGCTAACTGCAGCACCACGATGCTGATTCGATATCAAGTCCATACATCATGCTAATACTGAGAGCAGAATGAGTGTTAGCACTGCTAACGTTAGCTCCTCACATGGCTAATTACTGTATAAATTGGGACGCTAACTATAGCACCAATCAGTGGGTTGTTTGTGTGATATTTCAGGAATCTGTTATTTGTTTGTTTGTTGATTTCAGTGATTTCAGTGACTGATAAATGTTATACTGGTGCTAATGGAGCTGCTAATTACTGCAACGTCTTTAATTACTGTAATTCCTGTCTGATGTCCGGTCAGACGTATGCTATTGTTCAACACCTGCATCGCTAACATCAACACTGTCGCTAGCTCAACAAGTTTTACCTGAAGAACCCCCGGAGTCTCTTATCCCCTGAATTACTTCAAGATTTTTCCACACGTGTGTCTGTCTGTTGTGTTGTTTGTGTTTTTTACACAATATTTTTTACTTTACGTTTTTTTTTTAAATCTGTGGTCACTTTGAGTCTGAATCTGCTGCTTTTACTATTGATTTTTTTTTTAATAATTTTTATTTTGTTGTAAACTTTATGAAACATTGCTTTATATTAAAGTTTTGTAGCAAAAGAGAGAATAAAAACAGATCATCTCATTGTTGTTAATGATCTCTGAGCTAAAATGTTGTGCTGTTAGCCCTCGTCGCTCACGCACCTGACTGAAATGATATTTTTATTCAATACAAATGATCATTAGCTAGCTAGCTCACTAACCCACTGAGCTACATGGCCTACTGAGATACATACTGAGATACATGAGCTAGCTAGCTCACTAACCCACTTTTCATTAGCTAGAAATGCTAATACATGAGCTAGCTAGCTCACTAACCCACTTTTCATTAGCTAGAAATGCTAATACATGAGCTAGCTAGCTAACTATCATTACTACAAAGGGCTACAATTGGAGTCAATTCATAAACATCCTGAGAAACTAGCTAGCTCACATTTCCATGAGGTATGAAATCAAGTTAATTGCCTAGCTTGTGAAAAGAAATAGCTAGCAGGTTAATCATGTGATAAAAGATGTTACCATGATTATGAGACCATGTCAGACATGTAAACTTACTAATCGGCCACTTAGTAATAATAACTTCGCTAGGTTTGACTGCTTTCTGAGTTTTAATAAAACATTGTTAGCTAGCTACAGCACAACTGAAACTGATCGCATTAATAGCTGTTTATAGCTGAACAACATGTTTTTCTCAGCTAATTCTTATAAAGCTCGTATGATGAGAGTAAAAAACTCTTCTGTTGTAATATTTTAAGAAGTACTTTCCCTCTTACAGTATGAATTGATGTAGGTTTTTGAGGTTTGTTCAGTGAAAGCTTCACTTCTCCTGTCCTCTGGGTAGTGGATCACAGACTTCATCCATCTGGTGGTTGTTGTTGTTGTTTTGGGTCCATTTTTCCATTTGAGGAAAAAAACACTGCTGTGTTCCCAGCTTTTTTTATACACAGAGTTAAGATGTTTAGCCTTGGTTTTTATTTATTTATTTATGCCATTTTATCCAGAGCGACAAACATTTATCTCATTCATACAACGGAGCAGTTGAGCGGTAAGGGCCTTGCCCAAGGGCCCAACACTGGTAGCTTGGCAGTGCTGGAGCTTGACCTCCTGACCTTTAACCCAGAGCCTTTAACCACTCAGCCACCACAAGTCCCATTGTTCTTGAAATAAAACTGTCGATAGTTTTTGTTTCCTTCTCTTTTTTATAGTTTCGTCCTGGTTTAGATCTGAGACTCCATTTCAGTCGGTGCTGTTACCCGTTAGCTTGCTAGCTGGCTAGCATCTTCCTCCATTTTGTCTACTGATTTTAGTTTCTCAGACTGACCTGCCCCCTTTGTTCTGAAAAAAGTTTAATTTATTCTAAAACTTGTGAACTAACTCGCTCCGAAAGCAATGAAATTATTTGCTGAAGCCGGAGTTTTGTTGTTTCTTACATTTATTCATTTAGCAGACACTTTTATCCAAAGCGACTTACAAATGAGACACACTCACACACCAATGGTAGCAGAGCTGCATGCAAGGTGCTAGCTTGCCATCGGGGGCAACTTAGGGTTCAGTGTCTTGCCCAAGGACACTTCGGCATGGGATCACCCGGGCCGGGATTCCAACCACCAACCCTACGATTAGTGGATTAGTGGATGACCCGCTCTACTGACTGAGACACAGCCACCCTGTTTCTTCTCTCGTGGTTGCGTTGGTTCTCATCATCACTCGGTTCTCTCAGTCTTCCTTGTCTCCTTCTCTATGTCTCTCCAAGTCTTTTTCCCTCCTTCTCTCGCTCTTTCCACCTCTTTTCCGACCGTACGTATATTTTCTATTATTGTACACATTTATGTCCTCCAGTATGGCACTGATTTGATAAAAGGTTAAAGGTTTGAGGCCGGTTAAAGCCTTGAACTCTGCCGTAGTAGCGATGAGTGATGTTTTATGAGGTTTGTAGAGCTTATAAACAGCTCTTGTGATGGAGTTTTTACATCCTGCAGCAGTTTGCGTTTGTGTTTTTAGACTTTATGGCCCATTTTTCACTCGTTTAACCTGCACAGCATGCGCGCACTCGGTCTGCCGGATCTGCAGCCTATCAACCGGACTTTTATATCAATTTACTCACAATAGTGTGTCTTCATGCCTTTAAACGCAGCCTATAGGACGCAGACTCGCTCTCCTCGGGCGGATGATTTAGCTTTATGCTATTTTCATCGCGCGCTCTGTGTCGCTGTGATTTAAACCGGCCATTTTGGGTTATTAGCTGCTAGGGTTAAGCATGTCTAGGAGCACAAGCGGAGGGCGTAAAACACTTAGCGGCTAATTTTATACGTTTCTTGTTTTCCTCATCGACAGGTTTGTAGTTTGCTGTAAACCGTGTGAAGCGAGACACATTAAACGTAATAACAATTTCAACACTGAAGCTCTCGGGCTGCGTCCCACAAATCTCCGGGGATTGAAAGATGAGTTCTGTTAAACGAGAACGCAGTGAAGGGAAAGTAATAAAAGAACAAATCCTCCCATCTGCTGGAACATTCCACTGAAGTGGCGCCAACGGTCTTCAGAACGTCATCCCGTCATACCGTGAACGAGAGCAAAGGAGCGCGGGATGTTAAGGGTCTTGATTAAGGGTCCAACAGCGGACGTTTTTCTCATCACGACCTTCAGAGAAGTAGACCAGAACCTTCAGCATGGGTCTCCCACAAGTTCTGGAGCGGTGCGATGTAGAAAGCATTGGGGAAACTCCGAGATCGCATCCTGACATTTCGTATCCGTCCAGGTGTCCTGCTGTTTTCGGGGGAGAAGAACAGAACATCTCAACTTTTACAGCGGTTTTAATCTCCGCCGTTATTAGCGTTCAAGCTTGATTACAGTCTTTCTCACGACGGGCCTGATACTTCGATGTTCTCTACATTTTTGAGGACAAAGCAGTTCCCTGTAAACATTCTCCCTGTGTTTATTTCATACACAAGTAGCGGAAATAGCTGCTTCCTGAGGTGATCTGAGGTGATCCGAGGATCTGTTCCCTCTGCTGTCAGGATCCTCAAACACGACGATGAAGAACATTACACACCGTGAAGATTCCTCAAAACGTTTAAAGACAAACGAGAGAAGCGTGGAGTCTCGGACGCTATAAATATCTCAGGGTTTTCCTAGAAAGTGACATGTAAGCAAACAGAGGCTTCACTTTCTTCCAAAGTTCACCGTGTTTGTAACTCGTGAGTGTGTGTGTGTGAGTGTGTGTGTGAGTGTGTGTGTGTGTGTGTGTGTGTGTGTTTGAGGTTCCAATGTTCAGCATTTGTTTTGTAATAAATTACAGGACGTCCATGATGCCAGATGAAAGAACTGTACAACTGACCCTGCCCCCCCCCAGCCCCCCACGCCAGTTAGTTATCTAGCAGATAGAATTTGTGTTCCTAAAAGTGCACACCTTAGAACCCTTTAGAACCCTTCTTCATTTGTTCTTTTATTTTATTTAGGATAAAACCCTAACCCTTTACGTTTGAATATAGAACCCGATACGAAAGGGTTCCAAGTAGATCCATTTTTTTTCAGGATAGTAATCATCCAATGACCCTTTAAAGAACCTGTGATCAACCCCATTTAGAACCTTTAAGTCTTAGGAAATGCTTAAAGGTTCTATGGAGAACCCTACAGCACTGAGAAAGAGTTCCTATAAGCAGTTTTCCGAATGCTAAGAACCCTTGAACTCTTGAAGAACCCTTAGTTTTCTGTTTCGAATCTTTAAGGATTTATTGCAGAGTTAAGGGTTCTGATCTTCCAGGAAAGGGTTCTACTGCTTTCTGACAGAATCCAACATGTTTGGTACCGTCACTGCTCTTCCTGTGCAGTAACTTTATAACTTTATGTGGTTTTTATAACTCTTCTGGGCTGTGCTCTGTGTGTGGTGTGCAAAGACAAGATGATATGGCGTTCATACAGCGCCCTCTGGTGTCCACAATCAGTACTGCAACCATCAGAAACCTCTCTCACAAGCCCTCAGAGGAACAGGATCTAGATCAGTGGTTTCTAATGCTGAGGTTCCCAGGGGTTCTCACCATCATGGAGATTTGTGACAATGTTGACTTGGTCATGTGAACCTGAAATGTGAACCTGAATAATGAACCTGAAATGTGAATGAAAAGCACCTTTATTCAGACATTAATATGTATTTATTTCGAGTTCTGTCACGTGATCAACAACACTGACTAGAACAGTGTGACTGACAGGTGTTTCTTGTTTCCCAGGTGTGCCTGGTCAGATCGACTGTTTAACCAGCGAAGAGCTCTGAATGTCTACTCTTGGTTTGAGGCCTGGTGAAGACTGCGTTTGTTGTTAAAAAGGACAAACCACCACAAAGACCAGAGAGCTGTCCGTGGGAGAACTCTTAACACATTCTCATCGGAAGTAACTTCTGCTAAGCCTGTGTTCTACAAGGAAAATATAGAAGCTTCCACACAAGATCCTCGCAAGTGAAAGAGCATCTTTTCTTCTGTACTCAACCCACCATCTCTCAGGGTTCATGGAAGACCTGCAGCAGGACTCTTCTGCTCTGGCACCGAGGCGGTGGAATGAACTTACTCTAGATGTCCGAACAGTTGATTCACTGGTGGTCTTCAAGCCACATCTAAAGACCCGCCTCTTCCTGAAATATTTATTCTGGAAGTCACTCTGGATAACGACGTCTGCTGAATACTGTACATGTAAAAACAAGCTACAGAGTTATTTATATTTAAATGGCTGACTCATCGAGTGATGGAAGATCGAGAGCTAGACAGAGTGAGGGAGAGACAGAGAGATAAAGAGGGACAGGCAGAGTGAGGAGGACAGATAGAAAGACAGGTAATAATCGTGGTTGTGTAAATGTGACCTCTAGGTGGCGATGCAGGTTCAAGCGTGTGCTACTTCCATGGAGAGACTCAAAACACGGACATAATGTAATGTACACTCTCTCTCTCTGTCTCTCTCTCTGTCTCTCTCTCTCTCTCACACACACACACACACACACACATGCAGGTGATTTGTATGTAAATTAGACAATGTGACCTTCTCCTCTAATCCAGTTCTAAAGTCCTAATGAGGTGCAGAGACACCTGGCAGAACACCTCCTCCAACAGAGACAGATCCTTCCACACTCCATGCTGAGTGATCATGGCCTCGCCACAGAGAAGACAGACACAAACAAACATGACTTCTAGAAGAAGTGTGCATGGCTGTGAGACAGGTGAGGGTGAGACAGGTGAGGGTGAGACAAAGGAGAACTCTCTCCTTCACTGTAATAAAGAGATACATACCTGGAAAAACAAGTGTTTGAGTACTAACTAAATGATGTAACACTAGGATGTGTTTATGTTAATTACGAAAGCCATTCTGTCTTCTGATTAGAGCTCTCTGCCTGCAGGTGGTGCTACACCCGATGAAGCCTCTAAGGCGTGGTCTGGGTCGGGGTGATCTGGTTGATGGCCACATGTTTCTCTCTTTTGCACGCCATCTACCAAACCCTGCTGCACTTCGAGATTGGGTGAGGAACATTTGACACAGTGATCTTTATCTTCACCCTCTCCGTGACGCCACAACGCAATGCAACGCCCTGGCAACAGTTCCTCTTCCACAACCAGCTGGTGAGGCTTGATGAGCATTTTAGAGGTTGTGCACATGTTCTGTAGATATTGCACTACCCAGGAACTACCAATAAAACCATTGCAACCACCATACAGATGGGAACACCCACAACTCCCCAGTGGTGACAGGGTGTTGTGATGAAGTGGAGTTACTCTTACCACCCAGCAGCTGATTATTATCCTGCAACAGTGTTTTATTTCTTAATACCCTAGCAATTTACCAACGAGTCAACTTTTTATTAAAGAACATGACCAAAGAACCCTTTAACTATCTAGATGGAACTTCTCCCAGGGTTCTCAGGAAGGTTAGCTAGCAATCCTGTATAAACACAGCAGGCAGAGGGACAGACAGAGGGACAGACAAAGAGAACGATTGACCCAGGTAGACAGACAGACAGATGGAGAGACAGACAAACAGACAGATAAACAGATAGATAGATACAGACAGACTGACAGAGAGACAAGCAGACAGATTTACTCAGACAGAGACACACACACACAGACAGACACAGAAAGACACAGACAGACAGACATATAGAGACTCCAAATACAGGTAAACAGGCAGACAGATAGACTCAGACAGACAGACAGAGAGACACAGACCGACAGATGGGGAGATGGACAGAGATAGAGAGACAGATTGAGAGACATAGAAAGACAGATAGACACAGATATAGATAGATAAATAAATTCAGATAGACAAAATAGATGGACAGATAGATGGACAGACAGATAGACAGACAAATGGACAGACAGATAGACAGACGGACAAATGGACAGACAGATAGACAGACGGACAAATGGACAGACAGACGGAGAGACAGATGGACAGACAGACGGAGAGACAGATGGACGGACAGATAGACAGACAAATGGATAGACAGACGGACAGACGGACGGACAGACAGACAGATGGACAGACAGACGGACGGACGGACAGACAGACAGATGGACAGACAGACAGATGGACGGACAGACAGATGGACAGACAGACGGACAGACAGACAGATGGACAGACGGACAGATGGACAGACAGACGGACGGACAGACAGACAGACAGACGGACAGATAGACAGACAGATGGACAGATAGAAAGACAGACACAAAAATGATTTTAATGAACTTTAATAATATGGTGAAAATGAAGTATACAATCATACACAGATAAATGACTACAGTAATGGCAACACACACACACACACACACACACACACACACACACACACACACAGAGCATTCAGAAGTGTGTTTAGGTATAAAAATTGTGCAGAAACAATGAATAAATCAGTTTAATGGTGAATAAATTCTGAACTGAATGAAACATTCGACAATAAATACGCTACAGTGCCGTGTGTTCAATAAGAAAATATACCTCAGGTAGCTTTCAGACTCCAAAATTTTACAGTAGCTTTACACAGTAGTTAGCATGCTAATGTCAAGCTAATTTGACATCTTTACATTAATTACTGCAATTAGCAAAGATCTACTCTTTCTACAAGTTTTATTCAAATCCAAAAAGTTCCATTTTATGAAATAAAGGAAAGGAAATGAGCATGAAATCCTTCAGTACAGCTAGTTATCTAGGCTCTGCTAGCTCCTAGCATTACTTAGCCAGCATGATTAGCTTCACACACTCTTTAGATTAAGCTAGCATATATGTTAAATCTTCTATGTGGACACAATGTAAAGACACTGTGAGAGCGAATGTGACACAGAAACATCCGGAACGTTAACATTTACCTCGGAAGTGCTGGAAAATTACAAAAAATTACACTTAAATTACACTTAGCATCAACTGCTAACAGAACTAAAGCAGGAATTCCGCCATATTGATGAACAGCTTTCTGCTACTGAAGTTTGCTAGTAAACAGCGGCCTGTTCTGTGATTTTGGCACTGTGTGTGTGTGCGTCACTGACTGTGTGTGTGTCGCTGAGTGTGCGCGCGTGTGTGAGAGTGTGTGGGCGGGGCTAAAGTACGCTCTGACACTGTTGCGTACTGTAGCCGGAAGCCGTATGCGTATGGTTTGTCGGATGCTCTGGCCAGTGCTATGAGAAACAGACTTGACGTCACTAATGCGTTCCACAATTCTGTTGCTAACCGTAAGGCTCATGCTAGTGGAAACACTCTGGTTAACATGTGTGCCGTCACTATCACGGCCTATACTGCTAATGCTAACTGTGTAGTCAGCGGGAGCAGGAGCGTTATCGCCATTACCAGGGTCGCTCTGGATAGAATCATTTACACTTATGCTAATATTTTCTGTGCTAGCAGAAGCATTGACGTTAACACAGTCGTCACTCTGGCTAACATCGTCTGCACTTCGGTTACAGGATGTGCTGTTGCTAATCGTTTGGCTAACACTTTGGATACCAGTTTCACCGTCACTCAGAGAGAAACTGTTTTCGGTTGTATTAATGCTAAGCTCACGGTTAGCATCGTCTTCTATCACTTTGATAACGCCAATGTCATTACATGTACAAACATCATCGGCATCGCTAATCGGACATTGTCTTCCTTCCGACTGAAGCACAAGGTTGACGTTGTGATTGTAAAACAGCGTTTGTGGTACGTTCACCTGTGCCATGGTAACCGCCTCTCCTCCTGTCTCCTCGGTAACCCTCGCAGACTGTTTGAACATCCTCCTACCCATGCTGGGGAACAAGGCGATTTTCATCCTGCTGGTTTTGTCTCGTTTGGACGGGAGTGTTAGCGAGTGTGTGTGCAGTGTGCGAGTGTGTTTTGTATGTACGGGACACGGGTGTGTGTGTGAGAGAGTGTGTGCTATCCCCAGGTCCCTGTCCTCATTATTGAGTGGAATGTGGCATGAGATTCCTTTAACATGGCGAGGAGTCTCAGGTTCCTCTGCTTGCATCCCTCCATCTCGCTCCTCCATCACGCCACTTCTGTCTGCTTTCCTCTCTCCTTCGTCTTCACCCTTTCGTCCGTCCTTTGCTTTACACTCGTCCTTAAAGTTAATGTCCAAAAGTTTAACTCCTCTCTCTTTCTCTTTGTCCCTCCCCCCAACTCCGTTTCTGTGCTTGAGCTCATCATAAGTGAACGCCATCGTCCACAGCTTCCTCGGCATCTCCGGAGTCAGTGGCCGTAGTCGAGCTGAGGTGCCAAACAAAAACGGGCGGGGCTTATCATCGCTCGGGCTCGGGATGTACTCGAAGCTGTCCAGTGAGCTGAGAGATGACGTTGTCGTTGACGACAGGCTGGACACACTGGCCAATCGCTGAATAGGATGACGGAAACGCACAGGAAACTGTGGCGACTTCCAGAAAGTGTAGCGTCCCTTTCCTACTCCTCTACTGCAGCCCTGGAGCACCGGGCTCCGTGATTGGTTGATTTTGTTATCCACGATGGCATTGTCGCAGCTGTACTGCCGGATGACAGGAGGATGGGGCGGGGCTTGGGGTGGAGTCGTCGCGTCAAAACACACTGAAGGCTCAGAGAGACACCTGTCACGTGATTGGCCGAAGTCACCGAGGGAGATCGATTGCGTTGAAGCTAAATCGAGTGTGCCGCAGCTATAGACACCATCTACGGTTTCCCTGGCAACTTTATAGGGGCGCAAAAGTCTCCTGTTTCCACTGAAGGAGAGAGTGCTCAGTGGAAGGAATGGCTCGAGGTCCGGAGAGAGGAGAGGAGAAGGAAGAAAGTCCAGATCTGCCTCTTCTGAGGACGAGTGGAGAGGCAGGGAGGAGTCACCTGTTTAAAAAAAAATACAAAACAAAAAAACAAAAAGGATGAAAAAAGAATTATAGCTTGTTCCTGAAGTTTCTTTATCATAAGCTGGTATTACATGCTTCCCAAACCTACAGTAATGCCCCACCTCTACCTCCTCTAACTCTTCCTCTTCCTCCTCTATCTCTCCCTCCTCTACCTCTTCCTCCTCTACCTCTCCCTCCTCTACCTCTTCCACTTCATTGTCTTCCAGTTCATCCTCTACCTCTCCCTCCTCTACCTCTTCCTTCTCTACCTCTTCCTTCTCTACCTCTTCCACCTCTACCTCTTCCACCTCTACCTCTTCCACCTCTACCTCTTCCTCTTCCTCCTCTATCTCTTCCTCCTCTACCTCTTCCACTTCCACCTCTTCCTCCTCTATCCCTTCCACTTCTACCTCTTCCACTTCCTCCTCTTCCTCCTCTATCTCTTCCTCCTCCACCTCTTCCACTTCCACCTCTTCCACCTCTACCTCTTCCTCTTCCTCCTCTATCTCTTCCTCCTCTACCTCTTCCACTTCCACCTCTTCCTCCTCTATCTCTTCCACTTCTACCTCTTCCACTTCCTCCTCTTCCTCCTCTATCTCTTCCTCCTCTACCTCTTCATCCTCCACCTCTTCCACTTCCACCTCTTCCTCCTCTATCTCTTCCACTTCTACCTCTTCCTCCTCTAGCTCTTTCTCCTCTACCTCTTCCTCCTCTACCTCTTCCTCCTCTAGCTCTTTCTCCTCTACCTCTTCCTCCTCTAGCTCTTTCTCCTCTACCTCTTCCTCCTCTACCTCTTCCTCCTCTATCTCTTCCTCCTCTACCTCTTCCACTTCCACCTCTTCCTCCTCTATCTCTTCCACTTCTACCTCTTCCACTTCCTCCTCTTCCTCCTCTATCTCTTCCTCCTCTACCTCTTCCTCCTCTAGCTCTTTCTCCTCTACCTCTTCCTCCTCTAGCTCTTTCTCCTCTACCTCTTCCTCCTCTACCTCTTCCTCCTCTACCTCTTCATCCTCTACCTCTTCATCCTCCACCTCTTCCACTTCTACCTCTTCCTCCTCTAGCTCTTCCTCCTCCTCCTCTACCTCTTCCTCCTTTACCTCTTCCTCCTCTACCTCTTCCTCCTCTACCTCTTCCTCCTCCAGCTCTTCCTCCTCCAGCTCTTCCTCCTCCAGCTCTTCATCCTCTAGCTCTTCATCCTCTACCTCTTCATCCTCCACCTCTTCATCCTCCACCTCTTCCTCCTCTATCTCTTCCACTTCTACCTCTTCCTCCTCTAGCTCTTTCTCCTCTACCTCTTCCTCCTCTACCTCTTCCTCCTCTACCTCTTCCACTGACGTAGACTGCATTTGCATAGCCGAACCTGATTGGCTCCTGCATTTGATGATGCAATAACGCTTTGTTTAATGCTAACTCTGATTTTCCACTGCAGATTTCTTTTTTAAAAGATGGTTTAGAAAGTGTAATGAGACATTTTGATTTAGAAGTCTCCAGTGGAACTCGAGAAGAATGTTGAGATGTAGCCAAGTTTATCTTCTGCTGCCATGAAATAAGGTGCCCAACAAATTTCGAAGGCATCTCGCAGCTGTGGAGAATTTCGGCCGAGAGAAGAACCTTCCAAGCAGGAGCACCAGTGAGAATGCTAAATAAAGCACATACTAAGCAATGAAGATGCCAAATATCTGAATTAACCACTTCGGTTTCATAAAATTCCTCTTTTTTGCGATGTCTAAAAGAATGTCATTCTAAAACAAATAAAATCGAATAAATCAAAATCCTGACCTGCGAGGTCGTCGTTTTCCTGCGCCGTGTTCAAGAGCGTCGTAAAAGCGTCTTCCGCTTCATCGCCAAAGATGGTGAGAGCGTTCTCGATCAGGAAGCGGACGAGTGCAGCCACCTGGACGCCAGCGATGGAAAAATAGTGCAGAGACAAAAACACAAGCGTACACATGAAATAAATCATCAGAGTCACAGCTCGCTGAACAGAAACTAACGGGACGTGTTTACTGCAAGTGGAGAGATGGTCCACTTCCTGTTCACTGTCATGAGGAACATCTGGAAGGTTATGTTCATGTTTGAGGTGATTGCTGGCCTTTACATTTCATTCTGGTCATCGGTAGGTCTTTTATTTTTAACTGTGATGCCCTCCCATCACAGAAGCAGAACAATAACACGACCTCAGCTGGGGAGGTTATAAGGGACGGCTGTAGCCATGGCAACGGTGACCAGAAAGAAATTACAGATATTTGAAACATGTCTGAATTTGCCTACTTCCTGCCTCTGTTGCCTCTGGAGATTGCAGCTCATGTCAAAAGCTACTCGCCGAACCAGTATATTTCCATCTGGATTTCGTTTAACCGAGCACATTTTTATCCCCACCCACTCGTACACGCCCCTCAGCCACGGTTTTATTCTTTTTTCGGTTGTTTAATTATGTGCAGTGTGAAATCAAACCAAAATTTCACTCTGATTCACACCCAGCAATCAAAGAATCAAGAGTCCATTCCACTCTGAATCAGACAGGAAGAGCTTTTTAAAGCTGGAGTACTTCTCCACCATTCGGTACCGTTATTTAAAGACAGAGTACCGTTACATACAAACTCAACACATACTACCACCACCATGTTTCACACCTCAGACAAGATTGCGTGAGTGGTGTGTGTGTGTGCGTGTGTGTACGTGTGTGTACCTCCAGCGTGCTCTGGCTCTCCTGCTCCGGGTTTGAAGTTGTAGATCTCCACAGCATGTTTGGTGCGATGCACAGGGCCAGATTAGACGCCGTCATCTGATTTACGTCCGAGTGTGTGTGTATTCGATGGAGCACTCCAAACACATAACACAACAGTGTACGGTTGACCTGGGGCAACTTTGCCAACACACTACACACACACACACACACACACACACAAAGCTGACATTTTAGGGACAATTATGTTCGAGCTTAGGCTGAAGATAGAGATGATACTGAGAGATACCTGAGATCTAATCTGCACACATGAGGTTCATGTGGGAGGAAAATCAGTGTGATTACTCGTACAGCACATTAATTCAAATCCTATACTTATGAGTGTGTGTGTGTGTGTGTCTGTGTGTGTG
>JAFFST010045857.1:107240-122938 GCA_022414735.1 Noturus placidus | reverse complement strand
CAAAAACCTGCTTCTCAACACATGAACGAGGAACAAAGCTTACTTCTCCGGCTATTTATCTAAGCACTGTGACAGGCGTCTAAATCAATTCACACACACAACGAAAGACAAAAACTCTGTGCTCTACTAGCACTATATATACAACCCCAGTGTTCGTTAACAAAAACAAGGCACAGGTGTCAGAATCCACGTGACCAGAAGTGGCTGCTGGGAAATGGAGTCCACCGGCACACTGAGGATGGTCACTGCCAGTGTTCGGCCACCAGAGGCCGCCAGATCCAGCCATGGTACAGCTGGCCAACAGGGGGAATCGTGACAACAGTGCAATGAATAACGCAGTGCAATACAAATAACAAACCTTGTCATCGCAATAACGTAGTGCAATACAGCAAATAGCAAACCTCATCATCGCAATAACGTAGCGCAATTCAGCAACTAGCAAACCTCATCATCGCAATGACGTAGCGTAATACAGCAAATAACAACCCTCGTCATCGCAATAACACAGCGTAATACAGCAAATAACAAACCTTGTCATCGCAACAACGCAGCGCAACACAGCAAATAACAACCCTCATCATCACAATAACGCAGCGCAATACACCAAATAACAAACCTTGGCATTGCAATAATGCAGCGCAACACAGCAAATAACAACCCTCGTCATTGCAATAACGCAGCGCAATACAGCAAATAATAAACCTCATCATCGCAACAACGCAGCGCAATAAAGCAAATAACAAACCTCGTCATCGCAATAACGCAGCGCAATCAATAATGCAGGGCAATACAGCAAATAACAAACCTTGTCATCGCAATAATGCAGCACAATACACCAAATAACAAACCTCGTCATCGCAATTAACGCAGCTCAATACAGCAAATAACAAACCTCGTCATCGCAATAACGCAGCTCAATACAGCAAATAAGAAAACCTCATCATCGCAATAACGCAGCTCAATATAGCAAATAACAAACCTCGTCATCGCAATAACGCAGCTCAATACACCAAATAACAAACCTCATCATCGCAATAACGCAGCACAATACACCAAATAACAAACCTTGGCATTGCAATAACGCAGCGCAACACAGCAAATAACAACCCTCGTCATTGCAATAACGCAGCGCAATACAGCAAATAACAAACCTTGTCATCGCAATAACGTAGTGCAATACAGCAAATAGCAAACCTCATCATCGCAATGACGTAGCGTAATACAGCAAATAACAACCCTCGTCATCGCAATAACACAGCGTAATACAGCAAATAACAAACCTTGTCATCGCAACAACGCAGCGCAACACAGCAAATAACAACCCTCGTCATCGCAATAACGCGGCGCAATACAGCAAATCATAAACCTCATCATCGCAATAACGCAGCGCAATACAGCAAATAACAAACCTCGTCATCGCAATAACGCAGCGCAATCAATAACGCAGCGCAATACAGCAAATAACAAACCTTGTCATTGCAATAACGCAGTGCAATACAGCAAATAACAAACTTTGTCATTGCAATAACGGAGCGCAATCAATAACGCAGTGCAATACAGCAAATAGCAAACCTCATCATAGCAATAACGCAGCATAATACAGCAAATAACAAACCTCTTCATCGCAATAACGCAGCGCAATACAGCAAATAACAAACCTTGTCATCGCAATAACGCAGCGCAATACAGCAAATAACAAACCTCGTCATTGCAATAACGCAGCGCAATACAGCAAATAACAAACCTCGTCATCGCAATAACGCAGCGCAATACAGCAAATAACAAAGCGTGTCATTGCAATAACGTAGCGCAATACAGCAAATAACAAACCTCGTCATCGCAATAACGTAGCGCAATACAGCAAATAACAAACCTCGTCATCGCAATAACGTAGCGCAATACAGCAAACAACAAAACCTCATCATCGCAATAACGCAGCGCAATACAGCAAATAACAAACCTTGTCATCGCAATAACGTAGCGCAATACAGCAAATGACAACCCTCGTCATCGCAATAACGCAGCGCAATACAGCAAATAACAAACCTCGTCATCGCAATAACGCAGCGCAATGAATAACGCAGCGCAGTACAGCAAATAACAAAACCTCGTCATCGCAATAACGCAGCGCAATACAGCAAATAACAAAACCTCATCATCGCAATAACGCAGCCCAATACAGCAAATAACAACCCTCATCATCGCAATAACGCAGCGTAATACAGCAAATAACAAACCTCGTCATCGCAATAACGCAGCGCAATACAGCAAATAACAAACCTCATCATCGCAATAATGCAGCTCAATACAGCAAATAACAACCCTCGTCATCGCAATAACGCAGCTCAATACAGCAAATAACAATCCTCATCATCGCAATAACGCAGCGTAATACAGCAAATAACAACCCTCGTCATCGCAATAAAGCAGCGCAATACAGCAAATAACAAAACCTCATCATCACAATAACGCAGCACAATACAGCAAATAACAAACCTCATCATCACAATAGCACAACATAATGAAATATCAAAATAACAATGTAATATAGCAAAGGAATAACACAATTCAACTCGGCAACACAGCTCAGTACATCAAATAAACACAACTTCTCCACAAAATAACACAATTAAATGAAAATTAAACGAAGAAATAACACAACATGGTCACTTGCTGTGACTCTGAGCAGTAGGTACAGTGTTTATCCTGCAAAACAATAGCATGTGCTGGATTAAATGCTATGTTATAATCTGTTGAACAATGAGTGTGGAAGCCATTTGTTCATTTAAAAACAAATGTGCAGTGATTAATGTGATAATTATAATTAGGACTATTCATGCAGTAATGTATTGACATACTAGACTCCTATGAGATGTTAATTTCAATCTATTTTTGACTTTTTCTGTTACACCATATTACATTTGTTGTTTATTGGGGGGGGGAGGTGTTCTCCCTTCAGTTCTCCCTTTAGTCTCCTCTTAGCAGGAAGTGAAATATTGCTCAACTGGGTTAAGGTCTAGTGATTGACTTGGCCAGTCTAAAATGCTCCACTTCTTTCTCCTGATGAAGTCCTCTGTTGAGTTGCCAGTGTGTTTTGGATCATTTTCTTGCAGCATGATGAAGTTCCTCCTAATTAATTTGGATGCATTTCTCTGTAAATTGGCAGACAGAATGTTCCTGTAAACTTCTGAATTCCTTCTGCTGCTACCATCATGAGTTTCATCATCAATAATACCTTTATTATTAGTGAGCCTGTTTCAGAAGTAGCCATGCGAGCCCAAGCCATGACACTACCACCACCATGTTTCACACATGAGCTTGTATGTTTTGGATCATGAGCAAATCCTTTCTTTCTCCACACTTAGGCCTTTCCATCACTTTGGCAGAGGTTAATCTTGGTTCCAGAACTTTTGTGGATTATCTCTGTATTTCTTTGCGAATTCCAGTCTGGCTTTCTGATTCTTACTGTTGATGAGCGGTTTACATCTTCTGGTATGGCCTCTATATTTTTGCTTTCTAAGTCTTCTTTGAACAGTGGATTGTGAGACCTTCACCCCTGCCCTGTAGAGGTTGTTGGTGATATCGCTGACCTTTCTTTTTGTTCTTTTTCTTCACAGCTCTCACAATGTTTTTGTCATCAGCTGCTGTTATTTTCATTGGCCGACCCGGTCCAGGTCTGGTTGTTAGTACAGTAGTGGCTTCTCTCTTTTCAGGAAATTCTGGATTGTTGTATTGGCTATACCCAATGCCTGTGCAATGTCTTTGATAGATTTTCCCTCTTTCTCAGCTTCTAAATTGACAATGTGCGTGTGTGTGTGTGTGTGTGTGTGTGTGTGTGTGTGTGTGTGGAGGTTGTTCGTCTCCGCACAATTCCCTAGATGACTATATGACCTGTGAGCTATTAATTGAAACAGACAGCCTTAATGAGCTGCTGTGTGTGTGTGTGTGTGTGTGTGTGTGTGTGTGTGTGTGTGTGTGTGTGTGTGTGTGTGTAACGCTTCACTAAAGTAGTTGTTTAAAGTCCTGTGAAAAATGACAGCTTCACCTTGCCGACTCTCACAACCTTTCCCACCTCGCTTCAACACCGCAATGTCAGAGACTAAACATTTCTTTAATAGCTCCCTCACACATATGCATTTTCCCCATTTCTATGCACGTATTCACTCCCCCACAGACTGCCACAGTGTAATTATGGTCATGGTACCACCGACATCTTTAATTGATTCACCAAGAGCTGATGGTGATAAATACAGTCTTGTGTTTAGCCTTGAAGCCTGTACTATATTTACTTACTTCATACTTTCTCCTTGTCCTCCCCCCCCCCCACACTCTCTTCGCTCAGCCTTTGCTTTTCTCTCATCTGTATTCCGCAGTCCTCATCTTATCTCTGTCTCTGTTCTCATATCAAACTGAATGAACTCACTCATGGTCTGAGTTTACATTTAAAATTCCTTTGAAACATTAATGGGTGCTTTAAAAAAAAAAATCAAGATTTTATTGTAATGTGTTTTTCTACTCTTGCTTGAACAAGTCTATAGGGTCTGACTTCCATCTACGCTTTTAAAAATTCAAGCCAAATGCCTTGATAAGATTAGTACATAACAACACAACACATACAGTCCCTTGCAGAAGTATTCAACCCCCTTGAACTTTCACATTTTCACATTTTGTAGCATTACAACCTGATACTGAAATGGACTTAAATGGGGTTTTATATTATGTATCTAAACAAAATAGCCTATAATATTGAAGATGTTACATTTCTGAGTGTATAGGCATTCAACCTTGTTGCTCTGGTACCCCTAAATTACCCCTGGGACATCCAGTGTCCATCAGAAGTCAGATAATTAGTTGAATGGATTTTGCCTGTGTACAGTTAAAGTATCACATGATCTCAGGATAAATAGTAATAAAATAAATTATGTTCCTTGAGTTCCCCAGAGTGCTTTTTGTTAGAGAATGTACCTAAACAAACAACATCATGAGGAAGAAGGAGCAAAACAAATACGGGACAAAGTTCTCAAAAAGTAGCAATAAACAATATCCTAAATTTTGAACATCTCACAGAGAACCATTGAATCCATTATGAAAAAAAGGGAAAGAATTTGGTACAATCACAATTTTATCTAGTTGAGGCTGTTCACCAAATATAAGTGACTGGGTAAAGAAGAGATTAGTCAGTGAAGCAACCAAGAGGTCAAAGGTTACTTTGTAGGAACTAGAGAGATCCACAGCTTTGAGATGAGAGTAGCTGCTCACCGGTCAACCATAGCCCACAGTCTACCTGAGGTTCTCTGCTCTGATGAGACTAAAACTGGATTTCTGACGTTGGTACAAAGTGTAATGAAACCCTACACTGTTGATATCCCTACAGTGAAACACGGTGGTGGTAGCATCATGTTGCGTCTTAGGTTTTTATCAGCAGGGACTTAAGAATCTGGTCAGGGTTTAGCACAAGTGCCAAATACAGAGCAATCCTAGAACAAAACCTGTTCCAGCCTGCAAGAGTCTTGAGACCAGGGCAGAAGTTCACCTTCCTATAGGACAAACAAGATAAAGGATACTGCCAAAGCTACACGGGAGTGGTTCAAATCCAAGAGCTTTATAGTTAGTATGTCCCAGTCACATTCCAGATCTCAATCTGATTAAGACTCTGTGGAAAGGCTTGACAATTTCTGTTCACTAGCTTGTCTGACAGAGTTTGGGCAATTTTTCCAAGAAGAATAGGCAAAAATATCTGGATCCAGATGTGCAAAGCTGATAGAGACATATCACAGAAGCTGTAATTGCAGCCAGCTCGGTTCTTCCAAGTACTTGATGTGAATGCATATGCATCTAAAAATGTATGCTTTTTGTTTAATTAACCTCCGTGTTACAATAAAATATAAATATTAGAGACGCACCGATACTAAATTTCTCCGCTGATACAATAACCGATTATTCAGAGCGATATCGGCCGATACCGATAACCAATAACTGATAGTTCTGCCTTTTATACATTCTTTTAAATGAATAATAATTAATTCCACAATTCTGAAAGAAATGCAAATAAAATCTTTATTCTCTCCATTTCAGCAGGTTATTTGACAGTAACTGTTCTCATAAACATTAACACATTACTCTAATTAACATGAACACATGGACTCAATTCTGAAGATTAAAGTAAGATTATTAACTTATTGAATGTTATTAATTCATATTAACATTGACTGAACTGTAAAAACCTCGTGTTAGTCTCACATTCACTCTCCACAATCACAAGCATTTCTACTTCATCACTGAACATCAAACTGGTCATATATAAACTTCATTTCGATGATATTAACTCATTAACATTAACTGCATGTGAAACATACTACTCTGCAAATATATTTTCTGTGCAATATATACTACTTTTTTGTCAACTCATCTTCATTGAAATCTCGAGCAGCATGACAAAAAAAATAAAAAATTCTGACTCTAAACTCTCGCTTCACTGCTGCTCACTTCTGGTGTAAAATTACATCAGTGCAGAGATTACAGAGTTTACAGAGATTACGATTTACAGTTTCGTCATCATTCCACACAAGAGACATCATCTTTACACACAGCACGCAATCGGTGGGTTTTCCCGCCCGCTTTTGATTGATAGGATATAATCAGCCCTGATCATTGTATGTTTTTAAACCACCAGCCGATAGCTTGAAAAATTTCCTTAATACTAATCGGTATCCGCCCGATTCTCCTCTAATATATATATATATATATATTAGAGGAGAATCAACAATCAATGTTACTTGTTGCAAACATATTTTAGTATTTTATAAACTCATGTAATACAGATTAGGACAGATTTTATTATTATAATTATTATTATTTTGTACATTTTCTCCTCACTTTTCAGCTTGTGCTATTACCAGAGGAGACAGCATGCAAAAGCAAACAGCTGTTGTGAGCTCTTTTTTTTCCCACCTCAACAAATAAAAAAAAAAAAAAAACAACAACAAATGATGAAAAACACAGGTGCCTTTTTAACTGCGTGCTTGTTGACAGCTCGGTGTGTTGTTTAAGTGATTTATACGTGTTAGGATAACCCTTTGGCCTGGTAGAAATCACATTAACTCAACAAGCCCTCCCAGTCTGTTGCTTATAAATTAGTTGGTGAAATCTCCTCCTAGATTGTGTATGCAACATATTGGAAAGGCTTCTCTTCCCCTCCCTCGCTCACTCAATCACTCACTCTGATTTTGCTGACTTCTGTTTTTCTGATCAATGTTTTTTTTTTCTCCGCTTACTAATATTACTCTCTCCATTCATCTGCCGAGGAGACCCGGACGAATCCGATACGGATTCAACTAGTCGACTTGTTTCACTTATTACTCCACATACGAACTCTTTAACCATTTCATGTATACTCTTACAGATACAGACAGGAATATTTAACTATGAGAATTAGTATGCGATGCCATTTTGTACGCTTTAAGACATGAGGTGTAAATTATTCTAATAACATTCATAGCGCTTCAGATGTTTGTTCACGCATTATTTAAAGAACACCTACATTTGTCCTTTATAGTGTATTCATATGCATAAATCAGTGGTCCTGAAACTTTTTCAGTGTGAGGCCCCTATCTAAAAACGTATCCATTTGAAATAGTCTTAGGTTTTATCAGCGTGTGGCTAACAGTATTAGTATATCAACCGATGTCTGTTTGGTGTGTGTCTTAGTGTGCTAGTATAATTGATTTTATTTATTAATATCTCTTATTTTGGGCGCACGGTGGCTTAGTGGTTAGCACATCCGCCTCACACCTCCGTCGGGGGTTTCTTCCGGGTACTCCGGTTTCCTCCCCCAGTCCAAAGACATGCATGTTAGGCTGATTGGTGTGTCTAAAGTGTCCGTAGTGTATGAATGGGTGTGTGAGTGTGTATGTGAGTGTGCCCTGTGATGGACAGACACCCTGTCCAGGGTGTACCTCGCCTTGTGCCCGATGCTTCCTGGGAAAGGCTCCACATTCCCCATGGCCCTGAAAAGGAGTAAGCGGTAGAGGATGGATGGATGGAATATATCTTATTTTCATGTACATCATAGCTCAGTGGTTGACAATACCGAACCTACCTACAGTACAGGTAAACCTAATGTTCTAGTACTTCTATGCGGCCCCCCGGTACCATCTGGCCACCCCCACGCCCCGTTTCAGAACCACCGGCATAAATCATTTGGATTAGTCCAAAGGAGATGATTAGTTTTCTATTACAGCGGCTCGAACTCTATTTGCAGCTGTTTATATTAATATGCTTGTTCTGATACGTTATCATTTCGGTTGTGACGATTTATATGGTGTGTTTTATTAAGTGTGTGGTGCATTGGTGAGGTTTCCTGTAAGGAGATGTTTATTTAGTGTTTTTGGAAGGAGTCTCCAGTACCATCACTATTTAACAGTCACACTGTACTAAGGGTACTAAACTGTACCTTTCCTTATAGTTGAGGCAGGACTCTCACTGATGTATGTTTTGTGCTTTAAGTGTGTATCTTTAATCTAGAAAAGGTGCAACTTTAAAGCTTTACAGGTCCAATTACACACAAAGATTCAGGCTTGAGCAGACAAACCCAGCGACAATGGACGGTACACATGAGCAGCGTTTCTTTCTGGGAGTGCAGAGTAAACTTTTAAGTTTTTCGACACTTTCATTTTTTTTTCTTCAGTAACAGGAAATGCTGCTTTGTTTTTTGTTTGTTTGTTTGTTTGTTTTTTTTGTTTTATTAACTTCAGGAGAGATAAACTTGTTCTGCAGAGGTTCCACAACATTAAATATAACTATCAACAGATAGAAAGTATGATGCAGAGAACCGCTGCATTTTAATAAATACCAAAAAAAAAATTAAATTGTTGCCAAATTGTTGTGATATACGAGAAATTAAACACTTTTGGACGAAACTTGTAATTCAGGTCACATTACACCACACCACTGTTGATTATTTTCTTTTAACAGCAAAAGTGTTTTATAACAACAGTTCAAGATCAGCATCTTATTATTATTATTATTATTATTATTATTATTATAATTATTATTATTATTATTATTAATAATAATAATAATATTTATCCTAAAGTTATTAGACTGTCTTCATGAACAGGACATTTATGACCCTTTAAGGCATAATTCATGAAGGCACTGGCTTTCCAGGACACTACCATTCACTAGTTCAACCCTTGTATGGTTTCCTTGACCGTTTTGTTGTTATTCTGGTGTGATTGTGATGATGAGGCTCCTGGTAACACGAGAAGATGAGAAGATCTTTCAATATTGGCACGTTTACATTGAAGGCATTAGGCAGACGCCGTTATCCAGGACAACTTCCGTTCGTCTCATTCGTACATCTTTGAAGTCGAAGGTTCGAAGGTACTGCTCAGCTTGGTGGTACTGGGGTTGACCTTCTCATGACCTCCGGATCAGCGTCCAACATCTGAACCACTGAGCTATACTAAGAAATGATCAAAAATAATGAAATAATGAAAACAATGACTTATATAATTGAATAATTTGTATATAGTTTTGTACTTTTATATGTATATATATATATATATATTTTTAATATCGTGAACGATTTCTCAGCAGAGTTTCCGTCTGAAATCTGAGCTCCATAACACACCAGCGCTCGTTTGCCGCTGGACACCGATGCAGCAAACACCACTCTCCAAATGTAAACGTTTCAAGTGACTGCTTTCTGTAAATTACCAAATCCGAGCAACTTTTATGAGCAGACTGCTACTTTGAGACACACACACACACACACACACACACACACACACACACACACACACACACACACACACATACGCATAAAGCGAAACATAAGAAGAAGAAGATGGATCTCGGGACAGATTGTTAGTGACATGTTAATTTCTACTTCGTCACTCAAGCTTGGTGCATCTGCAATCAAAGTGATGGCACACAGGCAGAGCTATCAAACCTTCGTATAGCTCCAACTCCGCCTTCTCAAAGTGGCTTTTTCTCTCTTGCATGCTGCCTCGTCACTGTCCTCACCATTTCACTCCTGCTCTCTTTCTTCTTATTCGACCACATCTAGTCTTTTATTTCACTGACCAGTCGTTGTTGTTTGTTTAGCCACACGGTCGGAAACACGACTTACCACGCTTTTTAACAATACTGTAATTAACACAACGTTTAATAAGCTGCTAACGTTCTACTCTAGGATATCTGTGCTACGGACTTATCGTTCGCATACTTATCTGTGACGTAAAAACAAAAGCAATCAAACACCGTGAGAGCATGCGGTTATAGGAAAACAACAACCGGCTGATGCAGACTACTGTACGAACCCGTCCATGTTGTCATTACCCAGCATTACCAGCATCACGGTGACCTGGACCTGGATATTATTAATACAGCAGAAGATGATGATATCATTTATGCTTCTCTGAGATTGTTTTGCCTTCACACACTGTGTGTTAAACATATTTTTCCCCTGTCTCTCTCTGTGTTCCCCTGAGGCAGGCAGCCATGGTACTACGGCTGGGGTTTCAATCTTCCTCGAGGGCAAGCACTGCTGGACAAGTGGAACCAGATCCCCGACTCCACTGACATTCTGCTCACACACTGCCCTCCTCTGGGTGAGTCACTAATCACACACACACACACACACACACACACACACACATATATACTGTATATATATATATATATATTATATTCAGGTACACACTTCTTCATGACTTTCTCCTGCGAGTTTGTTTCCGCTGAACACACACGTCGATGCACACACATTTGCTTTGAGGGCTTTGCCAGATGGAGTGGCTACAGCAGGCTGCTAAAGCATGCAGCATCAAGACGCTGTTCGCAGTGCGGCAAATCCCTCTGCACACAATAAAACACACGCATATACACATACACACACACACACACACACACGCACATATAGTTTCTCTATAAAGACAGCTGCATTTTAAGACACCTAGCCCTTGGGCCTTTGGAGTGTGTGACAAAGGCTTAATTCTCATGAGATGTGTGTGTGTGTGTGTGCGTGTGTGTGTGTGTGCTCTGAGGCGTGTGTGTATGCATACATTCACCAACGAGTGGAAATCAGACCGTCTGCATTTGCATCACTTGAGATTTGTGTGAAATATGAACTGAGTTTACCTGTGCAGGTCAAAGCAGGTTTGATACGATGACTAGAAAATATACTACATTCAAATCTGTGACCAAATTAAAAACCGTAACGTACTGTATTCATAAATAGAATAGTATATCCGGATAGACTGTCTACAAGCCACTTATTTATTTGCTTTTCTTTTTAGTTTTATTTTAATTTTTTTTTTAATATAATGTATTCATGTACCATCCCCTAAAAGTTTTTTTTTACTTTATTTTACCTTATTTTATTTATTTATTTATTTATTTATTTATTTATTTATTTATACTAAAATAATTGAATCCAACACATTTTGCATATGATAGAAATCCTTTTCTTTCTTTCTTTCTTTCTTTTTTTTGATAACACATCCAGCGCTCTGATGTCCCTGTAGCATTTCATCAAAGTTATTTAATTTAGACTTCAGTGTAATTTACATTACTTTAAAACACTATTGACGTAACAGATTTCGCACAGAGTTATGTTTAAAACATCACTTAATTTTAAGATAATAAGAATATGCAGATTGTTATGGAACTAATCGCAAAAAAATTTAGAAATGAGTTGTTCTGAGAAAAACAGCAGATGAACAACGTTATTAAACAACAGAATTCCAGGAAACGTACGATTACATCACCTACGTCTGTACTTGGATTAACGTGAATAAGATTTACGGTAAAAAACAAAAACATCTGTTTTCACCTGAAAAATTGAGAATTTGCGATTTGTTTTGACGTCTTAAGGAAGCAAGCTGAGTGTTTTCGCTGTAATAATGCTGTGATGTGTGTTAATACAGGTTTTCTAGACTGGGTGCCGAGGAAAATGCAGCGTGTTGGCTGCATGGAGCTGCTGAACACGGTGCAGAGAAGAGTCCAACCCAAATTTCACGTCTTTGGACACATACACGAAGGTAAAGTTCCACATGAGTTACTTTCACAGCGACACTAGCCACTAGGGCGGCTGTGGCTCAGTCGGTAGAGCGGGTTGTCTGCTAATCGTAGGGTTGGCGGTTCGAATCCCGGCCCGGGTGATCCCATGCCGAAGTGTCCTTGGGCAAGACACTGAACCCTAAGTTGCCCCCGATGGCAAGCTAGCACCTTGCATGGCAGCTCTGCTCCCATTGGTGTGTGAGTGTGTCTCATTTGTAAGTCGCTTTGGATAAAAGCGTCTGCTAAATGAATAAATGTAAATGTGAGCTCGTGTATGCGGAAGAGGGCAGATAGTGCTTTCCTCCGGGTGCGATACACTCCCTTGTTTGAAAAGATGGGGTTGACTGTCTTCACATGTCTCGGAGGAAGCACGTGTACATCTTCACCCACCCCAGTTGTAGCTGTTGTATGATTGGATAGAGCTGGCTCGTGTGTGGGAATTGTGTGGGGGTAAAATAATGGGTAAAACTACATTGTAAACTTTATATTAAGACTTTCAGCCCACTTGAGTAGGATTATAATAGAATTTTCCAATTTAGGAACTACATAAAACTCTGGATAAGTGACTAACTAGTAACTGATTCAACGGTTACATCTTATCTCAATGGTGCCAACATCTACAGTTTAGCTGTTAACGATTTCTGACCCATTTCTACGGTGATACCGATGACACCTGAAAACTAAATCAAATTCACAGCTTGACTGAAGGGGAAAGGACATGTGACATGGAAGAAGCACACTGGCATCTGATGGTGCTTTAGTTTTAATGTGACTTCGACAGACCTTGATCTTAAAACAAAACGTGGGTGGGAATGTGGAATGTGGAATGTGGAATGGGGAATGTGGTCTCTGAGTTTGGTTTAAAAAAAAAAAAAAAAGAGTGTGTAATTGCCATATTATTAAGAACAATATCACACCAAACTTTTACCTCAGTGGTTTATTACAGTTGTTCGGCAGAGAGAAACATCAGAGGAAATAAAAAACCTCCTTTACCGTCATACGCTCAGATTTTTATAGTAAAATTCTGTTTTTACGCCTTTCTTGCTACGATTTTTTTTGTTGTTGTTGTTAGAAACGTTGTGGACCCTGGATAAGTTCACGACTATAAATAAAAGGCCATGGAATATGTTTGATGTGTTTATATTTAGTGTTGTTGTGGTGCTTCACATTACCGTTTTTGATTTTTACCGTCATTTGATTTTTTTTAACAAGCCACATCATCACTTCACTAATCACGGCAGAGAGGGGAAACGCATTTACATAAACGCACGTGATTGGATGAAAGCTGCAATATTTCATGTTTTGAAAACTACAGTCGTTGAACTACAGACCGTTTCGAATTTTTCTATTGGTTCTGCTACAGTATTTTACTCTGCCTGATCTTCTGTGAGCTCAAACACACTCCATTAGGTTCCAGATTTCCATATTTACACAGAATTGAATTAGCGCCGAGCTTCAAAATGTCCTTCAATAAAGATGGCAGAAAATGGGCAAGGTCAAATCTGTCACTTTGAGTTGTAGTTTAGTTAAAAGGTTTTATTGTTTTATTATTATGTTATGAAGTTGTGATCTGAGGGTGTGTTCTGGCAAATTAATTCACTTTAATTTGTAATCATGTTACAAAGAATTGTAAAAAAAAACCTTAATTATGCCTAAAGGGAGGGTATAAATTATGTATGTGTAAGCCTGTGCTGTGAGCAAGAGTCTCTGCTGTTCTCTCCACTGCAGTAATATTTAGAGCGTTCGAGTAAAACTGAATTGTGAATGAGTTGGAGAGGGCGAGCTATGGCTGTCTTTTATTTCACCTTTTTACTAGCACAATTTTTAATCTTTAATGCAATACCAATCGATATCAGTCACTAAGCAGCCGTCTGCAACATGACATGCGTTCACTGCAGAAAATCCATCAGCGAATCAGATGGGAAACGTTTTCAAGTCTAATCCGATACTAGTCCGAAGTTCTGGGCCAATATATCACTGATGCTTTTTTAATTTATTTTATTTTTAGCATCAGTTTTTTATATTCAGAATACTGGTGCTGACGAGCAGTTTTCTGATTCTTAATATGCCTTCTGATATTAAATCTTTGAGTATTTGCTGATACACATCCTACACTCGTATAGTCTCACGGTAAGCGTTTTGGCAGGGTGCTTTACAATATATATATATATATATATATATTTGCGCGTTATTTTCACAAGCATGATTTGTTTTCCATGTCAGTTAATATCACACATATTCACACCATAACATACTATAGACTGATCAGCCATAACATTAAAGCCACAAGCCTAATATTGTGTAGGTCCTCCTCGTGCCACCTAAACAGCTCTGACCCTTCTCCACAAGACCTCTGAAGGTGTGCTGTGGTATCTGGTACCAAGACATTCGTGGCAGATTCTTGAAGTCCTGTAAGTTGCGATGTCGGGCCTCCATGGATCAGACTTCTTTGTCCAGCACGTCCCACAGATGTTGGATAGGACTGAGATCTGGGGAATTTTTAGGCCGAATCAACACCTCGAACTCTTTGTCATGTGCGTACCGGCTGTGGCTCATTCGGTAGAGCGGGTTGTCCACTAATCCACTAATCATAGGGTTGGTGGTTCGAATCCCGGCCCGGGTGATCCCATGCCGAAGTGTCCTTGGGCAAGACACTGAACCCTAAGTTGCCCCCAATGGCAAGCTAGCACCTTGCATGGCAGCTCTGCTACCATTGGTGTGTGAGTGTGCTCTGTAAGTCGCTTTGGATAAAAGTGTCTGCTAAATGACTAAATGTAATGTTCCTCAACCGTTCCTGAACAGTTTTTACAGTGTAGCAGAGAGCATTATCCTGCTGAAAGAGGAAACAGTGGACTAGTTCAACACACAGACTTCATATTAAAACCATAATGAACTTTCTTTTACTCTCACACGATCCGTTTTTACCCAGATGAGGACGGGTTTCCTTCTGAGTCTGGTTCCTCTCAAGGTTTCTTCCTCATATCATCTTAGCGAGTTTTTTACTCACCACCGTCACCACCGTCTCGCTCAACAGGGATAAATTCACACACTTAACATCTCTATCCTGTGTTTATATATTTCTGTAAAGCTGCTTTGAGACAATGTCCGTTGTTTAAAGCGCTATACAAATCAATATGAATTGAAACAAAACTGCCATTAAGAGGTGTACTTGGTCTGCAACAATGTTTAGGTAGGTTGTGCGTGTCAAAGTAACATCCACATGAATCCTAGGTTTCCCAGCAGAACATTACCCAGAGCATCACATGTCACCTGTCGGTGGTTTTAATGTTATGGCTGATCGTTGTATCTCAGTGGACTGAATTGGGAAAAAAATGTCAAATCCGATTCAGTTTTGATCCAGTGTTCAGGCTCAGGATTAGATCCATACATCCTGCAGTCATCCTCCAGCGTCTTCTCCAGTCATCTGTGTAAACCGTCTGTCACTCACACGTGAACCATGAATATCCGTAATCACACGTAAACACACATGAATGCAGTAAGGGGTTTTTTTTTTTTCAAAGCGTTATGATTTTTTTTCTTGTTTATATATATATATATATATATATATATATATATATATATATATATATATATATATATATATACACACAATATATCAGCGTTAAATCGTATCG
>JAFFST010045857.1:89471-107220 GCA_022414735.1 Noturus placidus | reverse complement strand
TATTTGATGATATCTTTTCATGTGACAACACTGAAGAAATGACACTGTGCTACAATGTAGTGAGTGTACAGCTTGTGTAACAGTGTAAATTTACTGTCCCCTCAAAATAACTCAACACACAGACTTTAATGTCTAAACCACTGGCAACAAAAGTGAGTACACCTCTAAGTGAATGTATGCATGTATGTATGTATATACTGTATGTGTGTGTAGACAGAATCTTGTTTTTTTGTCAGATTAACTTTTACTGTAATTACTTTGTGGTGATACTAGAGGAATAAAACACTTCAAGACATGCTGTTATAAGAAATGAATCAACTTCAGGGTGGTAAAAAATAACTCCACACCCCATCGTGTTACATTCCTTACATGAACGCTGTCAGCACTGTCGTATTTTCGCTAAACAAACTGATAAATAACTGTGGCTTTTAAACCGCTCATTGTGATTCCCTCAGGTTTATAAATCACATTTTGAGAATAGTGTCGAGAAACTCTCTATGGTGCTCCAGGTGAAAAAAGAAATGATGTGAACCAGCAACAACCAACCAATGACGACATTGGCGTCCATGTTTTTCTACACACTTTGTTGCTTGAGGTCGAAAATGACACAATTCCAAGTCTTACTCAGCACAACAGTCCGGCATGTGTGTTGCAGATGAGGAAACACTGAAGGGAGGGGCTATAGAAATCGCTGACTATACCTTTAATGTATTCTTCTTGCTTATGTCTGTGTGTATGTTTGTTTTGTTAGGTTATGGCATGATGACGGATGGAACCACTACATTTATTAATGCCTCCGCCTGCACAGTCAACTTTCAGCCCATGAACCTGCCCATCGTCTTTGACCTGCCCAATCCCAGGAGCTCATGATTGAACTCGGCCCCGCCCCACACTTCCCAAAATCAGGGTTCATTTTTGAGTGTATTTGGGTGCTCTTTTGTGTACATATTACAGAGAGAGAAAGAGGGAGAGAAAGAAAGAGATAGAGATAGAGAGAGAGATGCTACTTTGGAAGATTTGAATCTGTCTTTGTGCCATATTCTATTCTCAAATCCTGACTTTGCTACTGCCTCATTTACTGAGTGATACTCACGCTTTCATTGCACTTGAAATTTTGTGACAATCCCTCTTGTTTGTTAACGGTGGACACACACCGGGACAACCATCATATGGACTGCGTAAGACGCGAAACACTGGAAGCCCATGAGAACATCTGACCTTTTAATTACTTCACATCGGAGAAGTTTAGAAAGGTCTGTGCGCTGATTGGATCGAATCTGATGTGATCTGATCTGGCGGACGTGTCCATTTCCAGCCTTGATGTTCCCGATCTAGTTCTTCAGTGCTGTACAGAGAGGACCTCCAAATCAGACACTGAAAATCTAATGTACAGTTGCTGTTGTATAAAGAAAAAAAAGAAAAAAGAAACAATTCTCCATTTCTATGCTTCTGTTATTCGTTTTGTTGTAAAGCGTACGATGTGAGTGAGTTTGTAGCAACACATTTTCTTTTTTTAGCCAAGTGCTTATTAAATATGTCATTAAGATATTTTAATTGACTATTTCTCATCTGAAAATGCTCAAAGTGCACTTTTTGTCTAACGAGAATGCATTGCTCTACATGATCACGCCTATAATTTGTATTTTTTTTAACGTTCCTCGTAGCGATTGTTTACTTTCATGTGTTTGACAGGTCTGATTATGGTTATTGTTATATTTACAATGAAATAAAGTGGTCTTTTGTTTTTGTGTTTTTTTTTAAACATGGATGAATAAGTGTATGAATCAGACGAGCATGTGTGAGAGAGAATTGAGTCAAAAACGCTCTTCGAGTGGCCAGGAAGGAAAATGTTGGGCCCTAGCTTGAATAAAGAAAAGGAAGACAGAGAACAGCATTTGGATGATTATGTAAAGGTTTGGAGTCTGAATTGGTGCGCCATGTTGTTTTGTTTTTGTTTTTTTACCACAGTTGTTTTTTGGTTATTTTTTTTTTACCTAGAGTGCTGTTGAATTTTTGAATCTTGATTGGTCATTTCTGTAGTAACGACTTCTACAGGGACTCGTACTTTGGACATTCTACATAAAAGGACATATAATTGATGTGGTGAAGTTTTCTTTTTCTGAGGAGACATTTATTTAGCATTTATGGAAGGAATCTCCAGAGTTAATCTGCGTTTATTTTGTCTTATTAACATCGAAAGAGGGGGAGAGAGAGAGAGAGAGAGAGGCTGGTGAGGGAAGAACTATTTATAGCTGCTATAACATAAGTGCTAAGAGGAAATAACTTGTTTTGCGGACGTTTCAGGACATGAAATGTAACAGCTGTAAAAAGAAATTCAAAGTACAACGTGTCGTTCTTTAATTGGTTAAAGAAATAAAACACTTCAGGATGTTTTGTTTCGAGTCACATCACACCTCACTGATTATTTTCCTATAACAGCACACCGTTTTGCATATCACTGAATTCCTTACATGTGTATTCGACAGCACTTTTTGAATATGCGCACTTCAAGTCCAGCGTTCTAATTCGTCCTGCTCATTCAACGATTGTCCCGTATGTTGTTGTTGTTATTGTTGCTGTTTTGTCTTCTATTTTTCATGCTGTTCTGATGTTTCTAAGACAATCTGCTGTGGTTTACATTATTTGTGCTGAATCTTAATCTTCTTGTTGTTTTATTTTTTAACACTAAAAGTCTTGATACTGAGAAAACATTGTAAAAAAAAAAAAAATAATAATATTAATAATAATCCTTCCTTTGTTGTTCTCTGGGAAAGCATATACGCAAAAAAAAAAAAAAAAGGACAACCTTATCCATGCCAATGACTCCCATGTCGCCTTTTAGGCATTTCTCGTATTCTGACGTGGTGTGAGATTAAAACGTTTCTCTGCTTTCTGTTGCAATCACAAGGATCTGAATTTCATATCAATTATTTGAGAAAACCTCATTTACACAGGCACAAACCATATTCTCTCCTTCATTCGGTCACCTCGCTCTTCCACACTTCTGCACATCCTAATGAAATCCTTCATTCAAATAATTACATCAGTAATCCTGCGGGATGGATTGTAATTTATTCCTAGCTGGCTTTTACTATGCTATTAAAGACTTCTCTCTCCTCGCCTGTCCTTTCTGCTCCTGTCCCTTCTTTCCGTCTGTCTCTTGCTTATTGTTTTCCTTTTCCTTGTTTTTTTTTTATACCATTTTTAATGCAATCCATTTCATACACTTTCCATCTCTGTAAAAAGCACCTGTTTCTTTCTTTATAGCCTTTTTTTTCTGCTGAGATGCCGTGCGCTGTCAGCCTCCACCTCACACACACACACACACACACACACACACACACACGCACAAATAAACATCATGCATCATCACGTCAAGCATTTCATAGCTTTAGATGGGAACAAAGGGCCGGTTTATACTGCGTGTGAGTGGTGTTAAATGTCCCAGAACACGCTGCCAGATTCACTTCGATGCGAGAGGATGCCAGAATCGTTGAGTAATGCTGTGGAACAAACGTATAGACAACCAGCACTGATAGAAAGAAAAGCATTAAGACATACATAAAAATATCAAATGTTGTATTTTATTTATTTTTTTGGTATGTCTGGAAATGCCATTATTGTGACAGAGACATTTGTTTTTGCAGGACACTTCTTTCCTGTCATTACTTCCTGTCGTTTTTCAGCAAAGAAAGTACATAGTGGGAAACTGTATATAATTCTATATATACTGTAGGTTATTTTCAGCAGTAGCTGAATCCAGATACACCATGACCCTAATCAGGAATGAAAAGAAGACAAGAAAGTTTCTAGTTTCTTAAACTGTTTGTGTGAGAGACTCGCAACATTCAACATTCTATTTTTTTTGTTTTTTTGTTTATTTTATACAAGGAGGGGCGCACGGTGGCTTAGTGGTTAGCACGTCCACCTCACACCTCCAGGGTCCGGGGTTCGAGTCCCGCCAGGGCTATGTGTGTGCAGAGTTTGCATGTTCTCCCCGTGTGTCGGGGGTTTCCTCTGGGTACTCCGATTTCCTCCCCCAGTCCAAAGACATGCATGGTAGACTGATTGGCGTGTCTAAAGTGTCCGTAGTGTATGAATGTGTATGTGATTGTGCCCTGCGATGGACTGGCACCCTGTCCAGGGTGTACCCCGCCTTGTGCCCGATGCTCCCTGGGATAGGCTCCAGGTTCCCCGTGACCCTGAAAAGGAGTAAGCGGTTGAAGATGGATGGATACAAGGATTTTTGCCTTGTGTCATGACAAGTGCCAATAATTCTGGAGTGTAGTTTATGAGTACTGTCTAGTGCATGCTGTCTTACAGAAAAGTCACACTAATGTTATATGAGAATATGGTGGTTTTTACACATAATTACTTTATTGTTCCAGGGGATTCTTTATGATTCTTTTACATGCCATTTCTTTACCTATGGTTCATTTACTTTCATCTGATTTTTACATGATTCATTTATTTTCACATGATTTTTCTTACCCACAATTCATGTGTTTTCACCTGTTTTCTTTACACAATTCATGTTTTCACGTGTTTTTTTTTACGCAATTCATTTTCACGTGATTTTTAGACGATTCATTTACTTTCATGTGATTTTTACCCACAATCCATTTATTTTCACATTATTTTTTTTACCCATGATTCATATATTTTCTCGTGATTCTACACGACTCATATACTCATATACTCATATTAATTTTTTACATGATTCTTTGCACAAGATTACTTTATTTTCTTATGATTTATTAGATTTAACATGTGATTACTGTGGCTTAGTGTTTAGCACGTTCACCTCACACCTCTCGATTCGATTCCCACCGTGGCCCTGTGTGTGTGTGTGTGGAGTTTGCATGTTCTCCCTGTGACACGGGGGTTTCCTCCGGCTACTCCGGTTTCCTCCCCTAGTCCAAAGACATGCATGGTAGGCTGATTGACATGTCCAAAGTGTCCGTAGTGTTTGAATGTGTGTGATTATGCCCTGTGATGGATTGCCACACTGCCTTGTACCCCATGCTCTCTGGGATATGCTCCAGGTTCCCTACAACCCTGTAGGATAAGCGCTATAGAAGATGGATGGATTTTTACATATGATTAATTTTTAAAATGTGATTTTTACACATGATTCGTTTATTTCCAGATTTGTTTCTTTTTTGAATTTTTTCACAGGATTTATGTATTTCTGCATGCATTTTTTTTCATGACGTATTTTCACGGGATTTTTACGTAATTTCACATCATTTCAAATAACGTGATTGTTTTCATATGGTTCATTTATATCATATGATTTTTATTTCTATGTGATTTCTTCTTTTTATGCAGAATTAATTTATTTTCGTTTATTGTATAGGACATGCTGTTTTATTATATCACATACTATCCACATGATATCACATGATGTCACGTTAGTTGACATTTCAGAGTGTAATGTAGAAATGCACTTTCACACGTAATCACATATTAATCATTAGTGAATTGTATGTGATTTTCCCCCCTCTCTTTTTCTGTAAAGAGAGATGACATTCTGCATCACTGATCTACAGATGTCCTCGTCCTGTTCATATGCTCATCATAACTCATCCCTTCTGAAAAAGATCCCTTTCTTCCTGGAATTACTTCTTCCTGTGAAAATTGAAGCTCCGTATTTATTAGATTTCACGGCTGTTTTATTATAGCCAGATTAAATACTGGCCGCTGTCATGAATAAGGACAAATAATAAACTTATTTGCAGTGAACTCGGCCAGCCACGTCCTTTTTAATCTACAGACATGTACAGGCGTACCTATTTATAATAACCTCTAGCAAGCATTATCTTTTTCTATTTTTTCTGAAAAGATTTGTTCAGAAAGGCACAATCACATCCATATAGCTTTCCCATTATCATGTAAGATATTATCACCATGACAACGCCTCAGGGCACAGGGAAAGATGACAAGAAGAAAGTTCATACTGTCTTACATGCTGAACAAAAGACAAAAACATTTTCTGGTACAAGACGACATGTTATTAGTCATGATACGTTAATTGTGATGGCATCTTTTGTTTGTCTTTTGCAGTCTTTGTCTGGTATTTTGGACATTGCTGGTTGGTACAGATTGTGTCTTGGAGAGATTTTTGGGTAGGTGGCAGATTTCATGCGGGTTGCCAGGTTTAGCTTTACCCACCCACTTTTAACATGGCTCAGGGCACTACGGAGTTGCTCCATGGGGAGTCATACTAAACCAGCCCCCGCTCTTTGTTCGTCGATGGCTCTACTGCGATGCCAAAAAAGACAAAATCTCCCAATTCTGTCATCAGAAGAGTGTCAGAACAGAGCCTCGGGGTGGGAGGTCCCTGCTGAGTTTTTACCCGTTCTCCACTTCCTTTGCTGATTTACTCGAACACATTGCTTCTTTCAGTCATCTGCGATTCACAGGGAGAAGAAAAAGCCCTTTTTATACCAGTCCTCTACGGACATACTCATGCTGCTTTCACTTGCAAGGTTTCCAAAATGTGCTTTATCCAAAATTGCCCTATGCCTCTAACTGAACTGGGAATACGTTTATCTTCTCCTTTTTTCCCCCCTTTTTTAAATCTCTTCATTTTTGTCATATTTAAAACATTATCTTGTAAACATGTTCCCTGTTCTTTTTAAATGGTGGTGTGTTTAAAACAAACAAACAAAAAAACAACAACATTTCAATCAATCAACTTATACTAACTAGGTTTAATTAAATAACAGGACACTATCTACAGTACAGTACATTTGCATGATTCAATTTGTATGTCATATTACTTTTACAAATATGTATGTAAAAACACTAATTAAACCTCTACAACACTTAGAATAAACCAGCATTTTTGCTTGTCTCAGCCCTCTATAACTACACTAAACCTTGAAATACAGTATAATCAGTCAAATACTTCAAGTCTTTTGCATTATGTGAATCAGTTTAACATCTCATGCCGGAAATAACATTTTTCCTCCATTATATTGTATTTGATATTTCCACACTTAACACTCAGTCATGATACTTTCAACCCTGTTAATCATCCCTCCATAAGTTTACCGTACTGCTTATCCTACACAGGGTCATGGGGACACAGGACACAATTGCACACACATTTACAAAGAAAAGACAATTCATGTCTTTGGACTGGGGGAGGAAACCGGAGTTCCCAGAGGAGACCCCTGAAGAACATGGAGCACACAGGGCAGAGGCAGGATTCACACCCCCAACCCGGGAGGTTTGAGGCAAACATGCTAAACACTAAGACACCATGCACCCCACCCCATTAATCATTGAAGAGCAAAAAGCAGTCATTATCAGCACTTTTATTGTTGAATCACTGATTTATCGGTCATGCCATGACAATATTATCAACTGCTTATGCTGACCATTATTTTTTTTCTTCAAATCAGACACTCAATCTACAGTGAAGGGAAAAAAGTATTTGATCCCCTGCTGATTTTGTATGTTTGCCCACTAACAAAGACATGATCAGTGTATAATTTTAATGGTAGGTTTATTTGAACAGTGAGAGACAGAATAACAACAAAAACATCCAGAAAAACACATGTCAAAACTGTTATTAATTGATTTGCATTTTAATGAGGGAAATAAGTATTTGACCCCTCTGCAAAACATGACTTAGTACTTGGTAATGACTTAGTAATTACTTTTCATTTTCAATGCCCTGGCTGTGGGAAGGAGGTTCTCACCCAAGATTTGACGGTACATGGCCCCGTCCATCGTCCCTTTGATGCGGTGAAGTTGTCCTGTCCCCTTAGCAGAAAAACACCCACAAAGCATAATGTTTCCACCTCCATGTTTGACGGTGGGGATGGTGATCTTGGGGTCATAGGCAGCATTCCTCCTCCTCCAAACACGGCGAGTTGAGTTGATGCCAAAGAGCTCCATTTTGGTCTCATCTGACCACAACACTTTCACCCAGCTGTCCTCTGGTGGTCAGATGAGACCAAAATGGAACTAGCTGTCTAGCTAATTGATACACTTGAATTCAATTCAATTCAATGTTATTTGTGTAGTGCTTTTAACAACGAACATTGTCTCGAAGCATCTTTACAGAAACATATAAACATAGTATAGAGATGTTAAGTGTGTGGATTTATCCCTATTGAGCGAGACGGTGGTGACGGTGGTGAGGAAAAAACTCCCTATGATGATATGAGGAAGAAACTTTGAGAGGAACCAGACTCAGAAGGAAACCCTCCTCATCTGGTAACAACGGATCGTGTGAGAGTAAAATAAAGTTCATTATAGAGTTTATATAAAGTCTGTGTGATGAACTAATCCATTGTTCACTAAAGAAGACCTGAGTGTAGAACTGTATGCGGTGATTGCAGTCCTAAAGTCATCGCAGCAAGAACCACAGCAAGAACGTCCATGTGGAACTGAGGTCCAAAGCCATTTCCATGGTACTTCAAGTGGTACTGTCCTCAGCACTCTCGAGTCTGTAGCCCTCAGTTGATAAGAGCTCCATCTAGATGTAGGGCAACTTGCATACATTCAGTTGAGAAATTCAGTTTAGCTTGCTGTGTGTGCACAAGATGAATCATTTTGTGTGTGTGTGTGTGTGTGTGTGTGTGTGTGTGTGTGTGTGTGTATGGAATCAATGCTAAAGCTTTGGAGTTGACTCTTGTTATTCAATGCAAATCGCATGAATCAGGGAATCGACTCCTTTTGGGAACTGAAAGCAGAATGGCTACTTGACGACTTGACACACAATATAGAAAAAATCTATAGTTGTGTATGTCAAAAAAGAATTAAAATAAGTAGTGTTTATATATGTATAATAATAACAAAAGCTATATACAGTAAGTACTTCTGAGCGAACTGATTCGGATAGCTTCATTGCTTGTGGTATGACCTGAAGCCACAGTGTGCTTCATTATATAGACCAACTAATCGACAATGCATTTCATTACAGACCATTTCTGTGATCAAATTAGGGAAATGTACAGGAAATGTGGTTGCTGCTTGCTTGGATTAAGAGTTTAAGATAGCATGAGGACACTGTGATTCTTAAAATTAGCCAAGACTGCACAAAAGTTCTGTTGTCTTTATGCAAGAAAAATAATGCTACTTGCTGTTACACCTCCAAAGGTTTTCTCGAAAGATCGGTTCATCTTGTTTGGGTCCGTTTTCCTTTAACCCCAGCTGAACTCTTTCCAGCAGGAGCTGGTGGAGCATCTGAGCCTCCTCTCGAGTGCTTCACAGTTGGGCAGTGGGGCTTATTGAGGACGCTCGTACTGCCAAGACTCACACTGAGAGTGAAGCAACAGAACAAAAAACTCCTCAGCATCGGATTTTGGCCTAAAGCATAACTCTAACCAACTATAACCATTTGAGACATCAACCTCCTCAAACTTCATGCCAGATTAGACAGGTATCACTCACACCCTGAGGATCTTGCTCCTTCCTCACTAACACATTGACTGGAGTGCTAAATGATTACACCTGTGTAGAACTGAGTCTGATTACTTAGGTTTCCTGTAGGTTTGATAATATGTCTGGCTTCTTTTGGCGTTGTTTGTTTGGTCCATATAAATGGAGATTACTCTTTGACAGTTTGGATTCAGATCTTGACTTTCTGATACAGATGATGTGAGTGAACCTGCATTTGGATCCAATCTCACCGTCCAATCTAGCTTCATTGCAGAAAGTAGAGACAAGAAACTTCCAGTCACTTTTTAATAGTATCACTGCACGGTTGAATTCTCAAATCTGATTGGTTAGAAGGTTTGGATTCATTTTGTAGAACCGCAGGTCTGATCAAATCAGATTATTCAAATTATATTAATCCGCTCGTTCTAATGCCATAGGTTCTATAATATCTTATCAATTTATAGATGTTATTATGTTAGGATGCAGATTATCAGTCACTGCACTGCACTCAAGGCCAGATCTCCTCTCCTGAGTTATGCCACTTGTTCTGCCCACTTGCACATTTACATAATATTTATTTCAATACAGAGCTCTGCCGATTTCATGGTTGTGCGCAGTAAAATCTTGAGTATTTCGTGAAGGAAAGACTGTGGCTGCATCTGAATATCCATTATACAGTACACCAAATGAGTAGTATGTCTGAATTCTCAGTGTTAAAGTGCATCTATTATGTTTCTCAAATATTCCCTTTCATGTAGCGTGTTATAGAGCTGTTTGTGAATGTAAAAAGTCTGCAAAGTTTCAAAAATCAAATCGCATGACAAACGGAGTTATTGACTCCCAAAAGAATGAATCTATTCTGAACAGCTGAAATGACTCGTTATTGATTCCAGACTTACTTCCTGTACTAACCTACATAGGTTTGTAACTAAAAGCCCCGCCTTTGGTCTTCATTGGCTGCTCACTGACAGACGGAGCTGAAACTCCTTACTGTAGTGGGCGTTTCCTTTTTTAAACACGCTGACAGTGGTAGACCAATCACAACAGACTGGGACGTCTGACCAATCAGAGCAGAGTATGCTCTCTGAAAGGAGGAGTTTAGAACGAATCCTTTAGAACGGGTGATTTAACGAGTCATTTGTGACACTGGGGGGGGGGGGGGGGGGAGGCGACACTGCACTTTACATTATGAGCACGTTAAAGTGTTTTTTGATCTCAGATGCATGTAAATCTATTGTATAAGACCTTTAAAACAAAATTAGACACGTTTCAAAACCATAATAGGTGCAATTTAATAAAACAGTAGACGAGAATGACCCGGATGACCTACTGCTTCAGCCGAGATTCTGCAGTATTTAAACAATCCCATAAGGCTACAGGACTGGCGCGGAAGAGCTGTCAGAATCAAAAAATTGTGGAAGGCAGCACGTCGGCTCTGTTTAAGTTGTAGGTCACATTGTCCGGATTGTATTAGGGCGGCTGTGGCTCAGTCGGTAGAGCGGGTTGTCCACTAATCCACTAATCGTGGGGTTGGCGGTTCGAATCCCGGCCCGGGTGATCCCATGCCGAAGTGTCCTTGGGCAAGACACTGAACCCTAAGTTGCCCCCGATGGCAAGCTAGCACCTTGCATGGCAGCTCTGCTCCCATTGGTGTGTGAGTGTGTCTCATTTGTAAGTTGCTTTGGATAAAAGCGTCTGCTAAATGAATAAATGTAAATGTGAGCTCGTGTATGCGGAAGAGGGCAGATAGTGCTTTCCTCCGGGTGCGATACACTCCCTTGTTTGAAAAGATGGGGTTGACTGTCTTCACATGTCTCGGAGGAAGCACGTGTACATCTTCACCCACCCCAGTTGTAGCTGTTGTATGATTGGATAGAGCTGGCTCGTGTGTGGGAATTGTGTGGGGGTAAAATAATGGGTAAAACTACATTGTAAACTTTATATTAGAACTTAAAATGTAAAAACTGATATTTCTGTAAAGCTGCTTTGAGACAATGTCCATTGTAAAAAAGCACTATACAAATTGATCAATTTATAATTTTTTCACGATACAAATTTATACTGATCAGTATGTACTGTGTCAACTCCAGAGCAGTAGGTAATGTCACAGTACACGATTTCAAACGCAGCTTTCAGTTGACCAGAACTAAGTCCATAATAATAGCATAGGATAATAATAGCATAGTCCAGCCACATTACGATACAAATATACGCCTTTTATGTTCATTTCCATTTGATTCAATTCATATCTAGTTTTCTAGGTTTTTGTCCCTAGACATTATTTTGAGCTTTTATATTAAGTATAGGTCCAAAAACAGGCAGATGTGAAAAGGATCAAAGGACATATTTCAAATAAGATAATATTGAATATATTAACAAATTATAGTGAGAAATCGAATATAGTAACAGGCTGGGTTTTCATGTATTTATTTATTTATTTATTTTTTACAGTGCTGCAAATCATACCTCATTATTATCAAAATTAGTAGCTGATTTTGCTGATGAGTTGAATTAAACTGAGTTTAAGACAAGTAAAAATATACATAGAATCTGTCCCATGCCTATTCTGTCTCAAGCTTTATTGTGTCCTCTGTACATTTTCTTCTTATTATGTGTCTTATTATGTATGTACTGGAAGCTTCACTTAGTTTTTATACATACTACACGCTTCAAATTCCTTGTGTGTGTGAGCACACTTGGCAATTAAGCTTTCTTCTTCTTCTTCTTCTTCTTCTTCTTCTTCTTCTTCTAAAGCAATAAAGCTTTATTCTTCTTCTTCTTCTTCTTCTTCTTCTTCTTCTTCTTGTTCTTCTTCTTCTAAAGCAATAAAGCTTTCTTCTTCTTCTTCTTCTTCTTCTTCTTCTTCTTCTAAAGCAATAAAGCTTTCTTCTTCTTCTTCTTCTTCTAAAGCAATAAAGCTTTCTTCTTCTTCTTCTTCTAAAGCAATAAAGCTTTCTTCTTCTTCTTCTTCTTCTTCTTCTTCTTCTTCTTCTTCTAAAGCAATAAAGCTTTCTTCTTTTTCTTCTTCTTCTTCTTCTTCTTCTTCTTCTTCTTCTAAAGCAATAAAGCTTTCTTCTTCTTCTTCTAAAGCAATAAAGCTTTCTTCTTCTTCTTCTTCTTCTTCTTCTTCTTCTAAAGCAATAAAGCTTTCTTCTTCTTCTTCTTCTTCTTGTTCTTCTTCTTCTTCTAAAGCAATAAAGCTTTCTTCTTCTTCTTCTTCTTCTTCTTCTTCTTCTTCTTCTTCTTCTTCTTCTTCATAAAGAATCATCTTGGACCTAATGAAATTTAAAAAAAAAATTTTGTTCTGTCATTGGAAAAATCCGGAATTAAATCCTCTATTCCTACAATAAATACTATTATGCCAAATCATTATTGTCCATATGTAAATAATGATCTTCATATTTGTATTGTTTAATTATATAGATTATATGGATTAAATATGGATTGCTGGATTATATTCGGGAAGGGGTCCATGAATTTTTTTTTTTTTTTTACAGTTAAATGGGTCTATGGCTGCATCTGTTGGCCAGGGTACGACCACAAGTAAACATTCATGCAAATTATTAACCGATATGTTATTCCATCACACAGGAGGACTGGGTAACGATGCTCATGTGTCTTCAGTGCTAAAAAGCAGTTGGTCATGACAGGTATATTTTCTTGCCCACTTTGAAGTCGCGTCCAAAATAAAACCCATTTGGATTGTTGAGGGATGAAAAGGAGTCTGGTATTTGAACACCGGGATCATGGCATGCTCAGGTCGGAAATGTTCTGGACATAGACGAAAGCATGCAGATTTGGTTTGTCTCTTCCTCTGGCTCTCACACTGCTGCAGTTGCGGGGGCTGTGCATTGTAAGTAATCTGGACGACTGGCTGCTTTGTGCCGAAACCAGAGACGGTGCTCTCAGAGAGACATCAGTTGTTTTAGAGCATCTTTACTAGTTTGGTTTTTGTTGCACTTCCAACTGAGAAAAGTGCTTTCTGGTTCCCCAGTAGACCTTTTTTGCTCCCCCTTTGGCCTTTATTTAGAATCACAGGCCATGAGGCCACACTCCTGAGTCAGAGCATCTCTCAGTTTCAGAGAGGATTATGCATTTAATTCGAATCCAAAGGGTTCTGTCCCATATGGCTGCAGCTTCTGCCTCCTCTATTTCATGCAGGAGGCTTTCACTGGGTCAAGGGCAAAATACAAGCTGTGGGTGTCATTTATCATGCTGGATATGAAGAAAATTATTCGTAAATCGCTCATCAGAGCATTATACAGTTAGTTCGGAAAAAAGTTTTTGAGTTGTGTGTACAGCTGTAAAAAAAAATAAATAAAAAAATATATATATATATATATATATATATATATATATATATATATATATATATATATATATATAAAGTAAAAGGAGGATTTTAAATAATATATTTGGTAGTTGCTTACTGCAATTTTATTTACATAGATTATGCTGTACATCGCTTATTTATTTCAATTACATGCACACGATAAGGTGAGAATGTAATGAAACTCAGTTGTTTCATATTAATCACTTGAAAGAAAGCATTCCAAAACAAATCGGTAAAATGAACAGTGTTAAGAGTTAGTGATGCTCTGCAGTGGCTGAGCTGCATTGCTGGAAGATTTAACACACGCCACTTTTTCATCCCTGAGTCGTCATTTTGTCTTTTATGGAGATTTATCGGTGTCACTTCATGACCTGGCTGATTGGCGTTTATCAACATGTACGTAAGCGCACAGAAAATAACATTTAAAAAAGTCCTGTCTGGAATTTTTAGCTAGGTTAAGCCTTTCACACAACTCTACTTGACTGTCACAGTCAAGGACAAACTCTTTGGATTGTAGATTAAGTAAATCCCATCTGATTTTGTACTGGACACTACTTCTTCCAGGTTGAAATTTGCTATCCATCGGCTTTACCGTTCACAGTGATATGGGATAATATCCCCGTTCCGGTGCTAGATGGAGGCTGACTAAAAGGGAAAGATGGGTTACTAAAGTAAGCTGTTCCCTGAAGGAATGTTGCTCGGCCTTATTATTAGCTTAGTAACCACATTTGCTAGTACGGAACCTGCTGCATATTGCAGCACTTATTTATGCAGATGGGAATGCCTTTTCCCATGTGACGGCTGTGCATGCTAATGGAAATGTTCAGCTGCTCAGCAACAACTGCTTTTGGTCCAAGACAGAAATTAATGGTCTTGTACTGACATATAAAATAAATTCAAATAAATAAATAAATAAATAAATAAATAAATAATAGCCGAGATACAAGACAGTTCATAAAATTCAAATAATATTCCACGGATTAAAAACTGGTTAAAAAAAATCCCTGAAGGATGAAAAAAGTGAAGCACAATCACAAATAACTGAAAACACCAATATGAAAACCGCAAAACAAATGCAAAGCTGATGTTACAATACAGACAGCCTGTAAATTAGCTTGTGTTTGCAGCTGTCTGTTTAAGGAGTGCTAACCTCGAAAAACATGTCATCCTACAAGACTGTATACAGGGTCTGAATTTCAGTTTTCTAACCTTCACATCTGAAATTCGTACGCTTCAATTTCCATAATATTAATAAGTTCTCTCGTCTGTCCGTGACACCTCGTGAAAATGCTGCCACGCGCTTTCAGAAATAAAAGTACCTAACTGTACCGTTCTTTGTAGCTGGGTCGGTACCATCATGGATTTATCTCTACTTTTTAAAATGATTTAATTGGACTTCAAGAGAACTAAAAGAGAAGCTGCTGAGAGAATGATTGTTTCTAACTGCTATAACATATACTGATCAGAGATTACATTAAACCCACCTGCCTAATATTATGTAGATCTCTATTATGCTGCTACAACAGCTCTGACCCATCAAGGCATGGACTCCAAAAGACCTCTGAAGGTGTGCTGTGGTTTCTGGCACCAAGACGTTAGCAGAAGAGCCTTTAAATCCTGTAAGTTGTGAAGTGGGGCCTTCATGGATTAGATTTGTTTGTCCAGAACATCCCACAGAGGCTCGTTTGGATTGAGATCTGGGGAATTTGGAGGCCGAGTCAACACCTTGAACCCTTTGTCATGTTTATGTATCCATTCCTGAACATTTTTACAGTGTCTGCAACAGTGTTTAGGTAGGTGGTACGTGTCAAAGTAACATCCACATGAAAGCCAGGACCCAAGGATTCCCAGCAGAACATTACCCAGAGCATCACACTGCCTCCGCCGGCTCGCCTTCTTCCCATAGTGCATCCTGGTCACATCTCTTCCCCAGGTAAGCGACACACACGCACTGGCCGTCCACATGATGTAAAAGGAAACGTGATTCATCAGACCATGCTACCTTCTTCCATTGCTCCATGGTCCAGTTCTGATGCTCACGTGCCCAATGTAGGCACTTACAGTGGTTGACAGCGGGTCAGCATAGGCACGATGGTGCATTGTGTGTTCTGACACCTTTCTGTCACAGCCAGTATGAACTTTTCAGCAGTTTGTGCAACAGTAGATCTTCCATGGGATCAGACCAGAAGGTCTAGCCTTCACTCCCCACATGCATCAGTGAGCCGTGTGCGCCCACGATTCTGTCGCCGGTTCACCGCTTGTCCTTCCTTGGACCACTTTAGTTAGATACTAACCACTGCGTACCGGGAAAAACCCACAAGACCTGCTGTTTTGGAGATGCTCTGATCCAGTCGTCTAGCCATTACAATCTTGACCTTGTCAAAATCTCTCAGAACCTTACTCTTGCCCATTTTTCCTACTTCCAGCACGTCGACTTCAAGATCTGACTGTTCACTTGCTGCCTAATAAATATATCCCGCCCCTCGACAGGTGGTGCAATTGTAATGAGATAATCAATGTTATTCACTTCACCTGTCATTGGTTTTAAGTTGTTTCATGGACATTCCACAGCATTAAATACAACTATAAATGGATAAAAAAGTATGACATGTTCACAAATAAATTCAAATATGTGATTGGTGGAACATTGCCATGATTAAAAAAAAAGGAATAAAAAGCTGTTGAATCTACAGTCACCTCAGTGTAACTCCATCACTGATTAATTTCCTATAACCGCATGCCCTGTTGTATTTTAGTCCTTATTTATACAAGTACATTGAAATTCTGTTCTTTTTAGAGAACAGAGTAAGACATGATACACTGCCGCTGGAGCAGAGAGAGAGAACAGCTCAAACTTTTACTATCTGTACTTCTTCTCTTATCACACACACACACACACACACACACACACACACACACACACACACACACACACACACACACACTCTCACACACACACTCACACACACACACATTCCCAGAATTTTTTTTTGTCTTCTGCTGTTTTGATTCGGGTTTAATTGGTTAAATGCTCAGGAGGACATGGTGTCATTTTCTCAGTAGCTCCACGCAGCACCAGCAGCACATAATCTCCAACTCCTGAGGCTCCATGTGCAGGATGGAAGACTGACAGTAAACAACAAAATGGAATATTCCTAAATTTCATCCTCACTGATTGCTTTTATATTGCACTGATTATAATGAAACAATAAGGATTTATGACGATGGTGATACTTGAAAACTTCAATCACAGTAATCAGATCTTATTCATATTAGTTACAGTGATTTATAACGCAGTGCTGTTAAAGTCTTCAATCTGATTGGTCAGAAGGTGTTGGTTAATGTTCTATTACGACCTACACAGGAACTTGTATGACAGACATTCCACATCAACTGAAAACTGAAAAATAAATAAATAAAAGTGTTTTAATTGATATTGTGGTTATTTTTCCCCCATCATATTAACTTCAAGAGAGAGAGAGAGAGAGAGAGGCTGGTATAATATATAAGAGAAAACAGGAGCTAACTCATTTCCCGATCACTCCACGACTTTAAACATAACTATAAATGCATTAAAAGTATGACGTGTCATTCATAAGTAAATAAAAACTGGCAAATTCCTGTGGTATAAGAGTAAACAGGACTTCCGAATGTGCAGACGTCCATCACACCAGCGCATAGCTGATAGTTTTTGTATAACGTGACACTCCTTTTCCATCTGTCCATCCATCCATTTTCCATACCGCCTATCCTACACAGGGTCGTGGGGAGCCAGGAGTCTCAGGGCACAAGGCAAGGGGACACCCTGGATGAGGTGCCAGCCTATCACAGAGCACAATCACACACCGTGGACAATTTAGAGGTGCCAATCAGCCTACAATGCATGTCTTTGGACTGGGTTAGGAACGGAGGAGGAACCCCCCAAAGCATGGGGAGAACCTGCAAACTCCACACACAGGGCAGAGGCAGGATTCAAACTCCCAACCCTGGAGGTGTGAACATGTTAACCACTAAACC
>JAFFST010045857.1:75591-86202 GCA_022414735.1 Noturus placidus | reverse complement strand
TGTCTTTCCCAAGGACACTTCGGCATGGGATCACCCAGGCCGGGATTCGAACCACCAACCCTACGATTAGTAGATTAGTGGACAACCCGCTCTACCAACTGAGCCACAGCCTCCCAATGCTTGAAGTCACACGCATGGAAATGACAACAAAAAAAAAACCTTGCAAAGATATAATTTTTATAAGAAAATATTATGGACAGCAACAAATTAAAATAATAACTGCAACAGTCCTGTGCACATCTGAGGAGCGAGGGAGTGGAGATAGTGGACACCTACAAGTCTCTAGGGGTGCAACTCAGTAACAAACTGGACTGGTCAGACAACACTGAGGCCCTCTATAAGAAAGGGCAGCACAGAATGTTCTTTCTGAGGAGGCTCATGTCCTTTAATGTGTGCACTAGACTGCTACAGATTTTTGTTATCTTCTTTGCTGTGGTGTGCTGAGGAGATGGTATTGGAACTTGTGGGCCCAGCAAATTGAGCAAGCTGGTGAGGTGGAGGGGTATAGAACTGGACACTGTGGAGGAAGTGACTGAGAAGAGACTGGGAGGGAAGCTGAAAGCTATCATGGACAATCCTCCATCCTCTCTGTGCTGGGTTCAGGAGGCTCAGGAGCACATTCATCCACATGCCTCTGAACATCTGAGGGTCTTCTATGCCATCAGCCATCAGACTTCACAATGCAACAATACCAAGTACCTCCTACTCCACTGACTGAGTCTCACAGAGACACACATTCAACAGTTAATTGTCATTCCACAGATATAGCACACGAACTCTAGCATACGTACATACACATTGGTCTATTTGATTGTTTCTATCTATCTAATTGATTGATTGTTCAGTGATGGCTCAACGGTTAAGGCCCTGGGTTGATCAGAAGGTCAGGGGTTCAAGCCCCAGCACTGCCAAGCTGCCACTGTTGGGCCCTTGAGCAAGACCCTGCACTCTGAACCCAACTTCCTGAGATGCTGGGGTATGCGAAGAAAATAATTTCACTGTGCTCTACTGTATATGTGACCAATAAAGACTCATTACCATTATTTCTATTGTATAGGTGTTTATGGAAATTATTTTCTTTCTTTGATGTTACTTCTCCTACTTGTGCTGCTGTATCAATCTGAGTTCCCCCAGCAGGGATCAATAAAGGTTCGTCTTATCTGATTTTATCTTATCTTATCTTATCTTGTCTTATCTTATCTTATCTGGTCTTGTCTTAACTTATTTTAGCTTAGCTTATCTTATCTTGTCTTGTCTTATTTTATTATGTCTTGTCTTGTCTTGTCTTGTCTTATTTTATTTTATTTTATCTTATCATGTCTTATCTTGTCTTGTCCTGTCTTGTCTTATCTGGTCTTATCTTGTCTTGTCTTATCTTATATTGTCTTGTCTTATCTTATATTGTCTTGTCTGGTCTTATCTTATATTGTCTTGTCTGGTCTTATCTTATATTATCTTGTCTTATCTTATATTGTCTTCTCTTATCTTATATTGTCTTGTCTTGTCTTATCTTATATTGTCTTGTCTTATCTTATATTGTCTTGTCTTATCTTAGATTGTCTTGTATGGTCTTATCTTATATTGTCTTGTCTTATCTTATATTGTCTTGTCGTATCTTATATTGTCTTGTCTTGTCTTGTCTTATATTGTCTTGTCTTGTCTTATATTGTCTTGTCTTATCTTATATTGTCTTGTCTTATTTTATATTGTCTTGTTTTATTTTATTTTAGACACAGATACAGATTTTAACATTGCATTACACCCCTAATATATACAGCATATCCAAACAGTTGACAGTATTAACTGACTTTTTGTTGTTTTATGTATGTATTTATTTATTTATTTGTTTGTTTCAAAGAATTCTGTAATCCAGTGGCAATTAAAAATGAAGAAGAATCAAAGTACATGCGCAACAATGTTTCTGGATGAGCCCAGATATGCACATGTGCAGCTCATATAATAATCATCCACCCTGCCTAATGTTCGCGTGACTACGATAAATTAAAATACGCACTTTTGAGGAAACTCGTATTTATGTTTACAAATAGAGAAAATCATCTATGATGCATTACTCAAGAGGGTCTCCATTTGCATCTTGCGTTTTGAATACATAAAACGCTTCTAATTTAATAATACATATCTGACCCATTTTACATTCAATTACCATACACACAACTTCTTCCAGCTTTACAGCTTTAGAGAAAAATAAAATAAAATAAGCTGCTCTGGAAATATGGCTAACTTTTTTTTTTTTTTTGCCTGGCTTCATTTTAATGGAGTTTTTAGATGATACAAATTAAAATGATGTCCTGCTGCTAGCAGGCTGCCTCCAAACAACATAATTAGCTGGAATATCTAGAAATCAAAATTATTCAGTGTGTTTCTGTTCTTCTGGTGGGGACTAATGAGATACAGGGAAGATGTAAACTATATTTGTGCGGCGAATAATTTCTCCGATGACTCATAAAGCATGCAAAGTGATGATGTTTCCGAGTGCAGTTTTGCATGTATATATGTGTGTGTGTGTGTGTGTGTGTGTGTGTGTGTGTGTGTGTGTGTGTGTGTGTGTGTGTGTGTTGTCTTAAGTGCATGGTATATTGAAGAAGCAGGACTGAGCAGTATCACTGTTGAACCATAGCATACATTCACTGTATATTTTAAGAGCCCCTGTGTCTGCTCTACATTCAGGATAATGTTGCTGTCTTTCAGGAGATGCAAGGATGTTGAATTCTGTTGAATTCTCTAATCTGATTGATCAGAAAGTGTTCAATAATTTTCTTTAGTAATCATTTCTGTAGTAAAATGGATCCAATTCACAGGGATTTTCAGTCGATGTGCCGCATGACCTAAGGCTAAAAAAGTAATTAAAAACCATGCTGTTTTGTTTAACAAAAATATATAAACCATATAACCAATCATATAGTGTACGAGATGTTTGTTGAACATTTATGGAAGGAGTCTCTGCTGTCAGCACTTTTTGTTTTCTTCAGTGACGACGGTTTATAGCTGTTATAACGACAGGACGTCACTTCCACAACATCAAATGTAACTCAACAGATGAATTAATTGCAAAAAAAAGAAAATGCAATCACTGGAAAATTTCTGTTGTATAATTTGCTGTTGTGCGTCTTTACTCAAAGCATAACATGCAACATGTTTACTTTTTAGCAGTTGCTGAGAGAAGGTCAGTACAAGTATCAGCGTCTCTCTGAGTTGCCTCAGAACAAATTCTCCTCTACTTCTATCCAAATGTATGCTTCCCTGCTGTCAATCAATGGAACAGAGCAGTTTTTACCCACTGGGACATTTTAAGAGTCATGCTTCTGACTCTGAGGTGATTATCTGTGCATAGAGCATTTGAGGAAGATTGTGTCATCAAAAGTCTAATATCGTAGATACAGTATTTATTCCTCATAGTGTAATTAATTCATCTAGTCATTTCAACCAGTTTGTCTAATTGGCCTTGTAGTTCATCGATATAGAACCTAAGAAGCCTTAATGAAGACTTCGCACACATCCGGTACTGTCCAAATGAAATAAATGAACTCTTGGATGGGTAAATGCTCTTGGCAGCCACTTTCCGGATCTTAACACTCTTAAATGCGGAGAAATATCAAACCATCCTTACTGATGGATACTTTGGTTTTGAGATGCTTTGCGTTTATTGGTTTTTATTGAAATTCGAGTTTAATATAATATAGATCAGGGTCAAGTTGAAATCCTATGCACCATGGGTCATCAATTGATGGACCCTTGAACTGAGCACTTGAAAACTACAGTAGCAGAACTGATCAGTTGTATGAAAAACCCGGCTGTATTTCAGCGACTCAGCTACTTTCAATGCGAGCCATTGCAGCTTCTGTAGAAGCACCTCTGCTGTGGCCAATCATATGAATTTATGTCAGTTATTTAGTTGAAGGCAGCAAAAAAATCATAGCCAAGAACTGTTCATCTGTACACTGGGTTGCAGGGAACCTGGACAACCCAATGCAGGGCACAATCACACACACACACACACACACACACACACACACACACACACACACAGGAGTTTGTCTGTTGATTTCGAAGAAGACCGAAGTTTCCATTTCTGCCTCCATTATGAAGAACACAAACCGGAACTTGACTTGCGTATGAATTGGATTATAGTGAGGAAGGAAATCAAATGTCCGGTTTGGTGGGATTCGAACCCCGTACGTGAACGTGCTAACCACTAAGCCACCGTGCCACACACACACACACACACACACACACACACACGTTCAAACACACATTCAAACATACACCGGACAATTTAGAAATGCCAATCTTCATACAATGCATGTCTTTGGACTGGCGGAGGAAAACAGAGTACCTGGAGGAAACCCCCAAAACATGGGAAGAACATGCAAACAAGAATCTAAGCCCCAACCCTGGAGGTGCGACGCAAACATGCTAACTACCAGGCTACCATGCCCTCTAGCCATGAACTAATCACTAGTTAATCATTCAAATGTAACTGTCAACAATCAAGTCTGGTTTTTTTTTTGTATCTGTTTATCTTTCATGTACTTACTTTTAACTTATACTTACAACATTTCAAAAGAAAAAAAACTTCTACCTGATTCTCTTCATTTCTCTATAGTCACACATCTATAAGCGCACAAGATAACGTTTTTGCATCAGACAGCTTTAAGGATCAAAATCTTAATATACAACAGATTTGACAGTGAGAATGCGACCAAACATGCATGACTGTAATCTATCCGCTGCTACGAAAAATTTTGATTTATCACAGCAGTTTGTAGCTAGCTTGCTGATGATGATTCATTACTGACTGTCATGCTAGCTAGCTGTTGCTAGTTAGCCTTAGCTAATGTTCTCCCATGTTCCTTGGTTTGTTGGTACAAGAAGCACTCATTTATAATCAATGATTAAAATCAGTGTCATTTGAGGCAGACATCTTTTTCTTTTGTGAATCTTTTGTCTACTTTAAGAGTTGATACTTTCTAGTTTTTTTCTGAAGTAAAGACTTTGAAGCTGTGCTTCAGCTTTTACCAGAGTATTTATTTGCATAAGTAATTGCACTTTTACTTGAGTAAATAATTTCAGTACTTTTACCATCTAAAAACTAGCAACTGTGACGTACATGACTCAGTGTTTGAGACTTACATCCTAATGACAATCATTCGATCCATCACAGCAAATGTTAGCCTGCAATTTAGCGACTATCACGTGGTTTAGCATTGCAAATTGTATAGTGTTCATAATTCAGTAGCAAATTTTTGGGAACATCCAATTTATTTATATATTTTACTATATAAGAGGCAAAACAGATCTCTCCAGGTTTCCTGTATCATTAGTGATACTAGGAGCTGAATGGTATTACCATGATCAAGCCCATTTGTTCTTTTCTTCTGATGAAACCCTTTCGTTGATCTATTCTTTATGTAGACAAATTTTGACAAAGTCTTTATTTTTATAGGCTAGAGTTTACTGGCTGAACGTGGCATTGTGGAAGTATTCAAGTAGCAGAGTACGATGAGACTGTAAAAACTAATAGAGCCATTTTCAGCCATCTAATCCATGTAAGATCTCTACTAGGCCAACGAGCCATTCCACTAGCAGTGCAAGGTACACAGGATTTACTGAAGTACTGGCAAAGTATGGCGATGTTTCAGCTTCTGACTTTCAGTCATTTGGATTTTCTGGCGTACCCAATAAATTATTGTTATTGCAACCACAATACTCAAGAAAATTAAGCCTGAAGTCCAAACTTCATTGTTTGTGCATACGGATTGAATTGGATAGTGTTTCAAATGGCAACAGGTTTGCCTGAAATAAGGTGCGGCATGGGCTGTGGGGGTTATGAACAAAAACAAGCACTGGTTTCCCAGTGTTTTCGAGGGCAAAGTGATAAGGTGAATATACGCCGAATGACACAACAACAGCTAAAGATAGTACTAGAACAAAGCAATACATCAATTAGATAGGAGCTTCTCCTGCCTAACATGATTAAAGTCGTACACCTGTAACACAATGAGCCAAAACTATATGAGCAGTCGCTGCTCTGCTGGCCATTGAGAGGAAAAATGGCCAAATCACTTGAGAAGACTCTTTGCTGGTGTGACAAGGTAATAGACCACTTCCTTTCCTTCAGAAAGAAAAAGTTATATTCAAGTAACATGACAGCTTGCAGGATAAATAATTTATTTTTATAAATGTCCTGCTCTGGAGAATGATACAGATACTCCTTATACGTCTGGATGCAATGTCATGGGTGGACAAATGATAAAGTCATATATTTGGGTTTCCCGGAAACCTAATTGACCAGGATGAAAAGTGATAGATAATGTAATGTAATAGCATAATGACAAGCTAGTAGATTAGTACAGCAATACAGACAAAGCGAAATGAACATGTATATGAGTTCCCAAGGAACAACTCTGTGTAGCCAAAGGCTCTAATGTAGCACATTATGTTTGCAAATGTAACTGGTTGTAGTCTGCATTATGTGCTATATTTTATCCAACAACAACAACAACAAAAAAATCGGACGGTAATTGGGTCGACTCTTCCTTTATTCTCTGATGACACAAATAAACAGCCTCTTTGAGTGAATCGCCCTTACACTGCGCTCTATAAAATAAACATGATGTGCGATGGCCGCCATGTGCTCTCATTTCCACATTTTAAAACCAAATACTAAATAATTACTCAAAAACAACAAAAATAATCACACAGGTCAGTACAATATCATTATACACACAAATTAAAATGAGTATATATATATATATATATATATATATATATATATATATATATATATATATATATATATATATAAATGAACTCAAAATTAAACCTACCTCTCCCATTCAATTACAATGCAAAAGGGAAGAGGAGGAGCCAAAACAGGAAATGACAAAGACCAATGACATCATGACAATTAAAAGGGAAAGTACTCACACAAGTAGACAGCTACATCAGGTATACATTTCCTTTTGTGTAATTCTACACATTAAATGTATGGAATACTTTCCATACCCGTTACACAAATTCAACAAAAATTCAGTAAGTCTTTGGTGAATGTTTTGCCAATAAGGCTGCAGTGTTCTCTCCTTGCGTGGCAAGTTTTCCAGGTCAGGGTTGTAATGATTCCAGAATCAATCCTGGTAACACTGAGTGAAAGGCAGGAATGCATGCTGAATAGGATGCCAGTCCATTGCAGGGCACTGTGCACATACATTCAGACCTAGGATCAAATTTGCATAGCAAATCCAACTACTGGCATGCTTTTGGACAATGGAGAAAACTGGAGAGCCCAGAGGACACTCACACAGACATGGGGACTGTTATGTTGCGGAATGTAATGGAGGTTAGGACGGATGCAAATGCAGATAAGAGCTTTATTAGAGTAGAGATATCCAAAGCAGACAAAATCCAAAACGTGAGACAAAACAGGTCAAAAAACAGGCGATGGGTCAGGCGATCGGCAAACGGGCATAAACGAGACAAAACAGAGTCGAAGAATGAGGACGAGAACAAGATCAAAACTATAACACATGAAACGACAAACAAACTCTTGGTATACGGAAAATATACGTAAGACTTTGTTACGTACAAAGCAATGACAATAGGGGCGGAGACAGGACATAAGCCATAACAGATGCACGTGTAAAAAGTAAACAAAGTCAATGTCTCTTCGGAGCGTACTGCATGCTCCAGCGCTTAGCACGAAGGGAAATCGTGACAGGACAGGGACAAAAATGCGAAACTCCACACAAACTGTCATCTGAGCTCAGGATCAAGGTGGCAATGCTGCCCACTACACCACCATGCGGCATGAGTTTAACATCTAAATTTATTTCCATCGAGGTGTTACCTTAAGATATTTTATGACGATACATAGCAATGAGATAGATAAATAGCATCATCATTGCATAATGAATCCATCATCATTGTGGGCTGAAGAAATATTTTAGTTTTACAAGCATAAACCTATTGGTAGCAGTGCACTAGCACACTACCTACTGTATACTGGAATACTCAATAATGGCCATACTCATTGCTCTGTTTTGTCATACAAAGCCCAATATTCTCATATACGTCTGGCAAGGCAGCAACTTCATGATCTACATGCACACATTAGCACTCAGAGCACGTTCTGGCCTCTGACGTTTCTCTCCCTTGTGTTAGCACAGAGCTCTGTTGGAGCCAAGGCTAATTACATCGTGCTGTTATGTCGATCTCTTGTTTGATCCCTGGCTCATTGGATTGATTATGAAGACGAGACGAGGCAAGGTGAACTTATGGGTGTGACATTGAGGCTCCATCACCTCATACCTTTCTTGTATAAATATTTGGGCTGCCAAAAAAAATTGAGTGGAGGGTGGAGTGGTGTAGATATAGTTGAAAAGATGTAGTTCGAGGACGGACCTGAGGCTGTTTACCAAGACAACCCCAGAGATGGAGACATCAAAGACCAGCAGTGTATTCTGACACACACACCAACCAACTTACACATTCACATTTAGCCGCTTGGCCACCACATTTCTGCTTCTGAATATGTCTCTTTGAAATCTCATAATCCCTCGCCTGCCGATGCACTGTGTGTGTGTGCGTGTGTCTTCTCACTTTGTTGGTTCTGCAGTGACTGTGATCGCAGCTGGACTGTCGCATCAGGGTCTGAGAGTCAGTGCGCCTCAGCAAAGGCAATGACCCAATTAACAACAAAGTCAACTCATCGGGTGGCCAAACAAACCGCTTTAACAAGGAACAAAGGAGGTGGGAAGCTGGTCCACTTCCGTTTAGTTGGGAAGATTAAAAAAACTAAACAAAAAAAAACTGTTCCTGTTTCCATGGCGAAGACACCCCCGTGCACAGCGTGTGCCAGTGCCTTTGTGTGCTCTACCTTCGCAGGAATTAGTCGTAATTAACAAGGCTACTCACGAGATTATTTTCTGGGCAAACATTTTAATTAAAACTGTTCCCTCTGTCACGTGCATGCTATATTTCCACTTAGTGCCAATTTCCCCCACTCTGTCCTCAAAAACATACAGACAGGAGACTAGAACCCAGATGGTGCCAAGAGGAAAGAGAACAGTGGAATGGAAAGACAATGTTTTTTCTAATTCGGTGGCTTCAGGCCTGCATGATCAGTCTATCTCCTTTCTTACAGGTTCAGTAATATGGTAGTTTGGAGGAGTTGTGAAGTGGGTCCATGATGGACTTGAAGTTGAGTTATTCCTGATTCATACTACAGGTCAATCGCAACCAAGGATTGTATGGCCTAGTTTCAGGTCTTCAACAATTATCTTTCTAAATGATCTTGTGGGGTCAAGAGTGACTGGTCAAGCATTATATCATGAGGTCTCATTAATAGCACAATTAGAATGATGTCGGATGAACTATTTTTCTATTTGCTCTACAGACATCTCTCATAAGCTGCATGAATCTACAGTCTGGAAAGAAATCAGCTCAAGCCTTGTTCTCTGTCCTGGTTCCTGTTATGGCTACTTCCGCCAAATTCTAAAATATTCTTAATTTATCTCTATTCTTTTTCTGAGCTGGGTTTTCATGCTCATCTAAAATGCTGTGTGAAAGCTCTGACTCGGTATTGCCAGTTTGTTTTATGGCTGATATTTACATTTATTCATTTAGCAGACACTTTTATCCAAAGCGACTTACAAATGAGAGCACATTCACACACAAATGGTAGCAGAGCTTCCATGCAAGGTGCTAGCTTGCCATCAGGAGCAACTTAGGGTTCAGTGTCTTGCCCAAGGACACTTCAGCATGGGATCACCCGGGCCGGGATTTGAACCACCAACCCTACGATTAGTGGACAACCCGCTCTACCGACTGAGCCACAGCCGCCTAACTATTAATATGATGTTCTCTTTTACCCAGCTTGACAATACAATACTACAAACCTAAGTAGTCCAGATTAATTCATTTAACCAATGAAAAGGGGTCATATTAATGTAGTGTTTAAGGAATAAAACATTTGGGTCTCTGACCTCTGAAGCTGTGCATGACTTTAGCAACAGGTCCTTTAAGTCCTGTAAGTTGTAAGGTGGTACCTCCATGGATCTTATGTGTTTGTCCAGCACATCCCACAGATGCTCGATCGGATTAACATCTAGGGAATTTGGAATCCGGGTCGACACCTTGAACTCTTTATGTTCCTCAAACCATTCCTGAACAATTTTTACATCGTTGCAAGGCGCATTATCCTGCTGAAAGACACGACATTGCACTGTGTGTTCTGACACCGTTCTATCATTAACTAGCATTATTTTATTTAGCAAATTGTGCCACAGTAGATCTTCTATGGGATTGGACCAGATGTAGTAGCCTTCACTCCCCATGCGCATATATATGAGCTTTGGGGCCCATGACCCTGTTGCCTGTTCACAGATTGTTCTTCCTTGGACCACTTTTCGTAGGCACTAACCACTGCATACCAGGAAAACCCCACAGGACATGCTGTTCTGGAGATGCTCTGACCCAGTCGTCTAGCCATCACAATTTGGCCCTTGTCAAAGTGCCTCAAATCCTTACACTTGCTCATTTTTCCTGCTTTCAACACGTCACCTTCGACAACTAACGGTTCACTTGCTGCCTATA
>JAFFST010045857.1:45331-55869 GCA_022414735.1 Noturus placidus | reverse complement strand
GACGTGATCATATTTGGTCATTAGTTAGTATAAATGAAAGGACTGAATTGTGAGGTTACTCTCTCAGGTTAAGTGGGGCTTAGTAAGCCCCAGAGGGGGAAAATATATAGAAAATATACATGGAATATGTGCAATTCACCTATGACGCAATATAATTCACTGTTATATATATTACTGAAGAATACAATGTCACACACATTTAAACATTAAGTCACCGGGATAAAATATGTAGACAATGCTTCATTGGGATGTGGATTGAAGCTTGATGCTAATAAGATTTCTCCCCCGGTGATGAGGAAATCATAGGGTACCCTAGGTGTGCGCATTGGAGGTGTGAGCTTGTTTGAAGCGACCATCTGGTGCAGACTAGAAGTCTGGGCAAAAGGCAAAAAGACAAAGACCCCCAGAATTTGCTAGTCTGTGTCCACAGAAGTGATAAGACTTCAAAGAACAAGGACGAGACTATCCGGCGTCCCTTTTTCTCACCTCTGGAAAAGACTAGCCCTTTGAAGACTAGCATTTGAAGAAACAGATAACATACTGCACATGCGCCTACACACACACACGCATCAGCCTATGGGTGAAAAAGAACTAGTTAAGGCAATAATGATTGGTCCAGGTGATTTAATACCACGCCTAGGGGAAGAGTTATTGTGTGAGTTTAAATAGCTGTGTATATGTACAAACGGGGTTCTCTCGGCCAACAACCCCCGCATGCTGTGTTTTTTTCAATAAAACTTTTTGATTTTGACTTCCAGAAAGCTCTCCGACTCTCAAGATTTCCTTTGACTTAAAGATTGATTTTTATCCACAACAATACAATGTTGGGTGTAATTAATTACTAAGTAATCTAAATACTGTAATTTAATTAAAGACTATAAAACAATTCTGTATAAAACAATACTGGATTTAACATCACGTTTTAAAATGTATATTTTTAATGTAACCTCCCTCTAGTTACACACTTTAGTCAATTCAAGAATAATTAATGCAATTGTATATTGTTTATTTGAAAGCATTAGAAGTGCAGTTTCTTGTCTCTCCTTATTGTTCAAGTGGTTGAGGTTGATTTGGGATTTAGAAAGTAATTAATAACTAAGTAGACCAAATTAGTAAGTAGACCAATACTTTCTAGAGATAGTAATTATTATATTAATCTAATTAGACTTGCTGAAGATGTCAGTTGTAGTTTGTAATTAAGAACTATTTTAGACTGTTATAACCAAACTGTCATAATATCAGAGGTGAAACTGGAAGAACAGGATTTTAATAAACCTATTAATTTAATTTTCATGTAGAGGTGCAGTCCTGCAGGCGTTAAAAGAACGTGGCAGCAGCTGAAAATGAAATATAAAAACATGATGTAAGAGCACGGCTGCGATGGTTGATGTTTCTAATGTAAGGATGGATGAGATTATGGATGTATCTTATTGACTGTAAAGAAAAACGGTACCGCTCAAATGAAAATGCATAGACAATGGATATGACAAAAAATCCACTCTGGGCCTCAAAATCCTCTCCCGACGTAAATGGAACTCCTACGAATTAAACCAGCCTCTTCATCAACAGGATGTCTATAAAAGGACATGCCATTTCATTCCCTTTGATGCTCTCTGCGTGACTGAAATGTGCGCAATGAATGAATGTACCGAAAGATCAATGAGGTGTTTAAACACCGCTTCCTCTTTAAAAAAAGGGGAGGAGACCTAAAGAAACTCTGGATTTACCGAAGAAAACCTGCTCCCGACCCGGTTAGGTTCACAGAGTAAGTTGCCATAAGGCATGTAACTGAGTCTGAGTATAGTTACCTCTCTTTCAGAAATGGGCTTGACTTACTCTGCTTTCTCGGGTTTAACACAACTCCCATTCTGAACCGGAAATCCCAGAGTTTCCCTCATTTCAGGGTTAACATACTCAGAGTTTTCACTTAACCTCCTTTCTGAAACAGGCCCCTGGTCCTTACACAGAAGGTTTATTACAAATATCAATAAAGTCAATAAATACATTCATACCCCTTGTTTGTAAAGAAGAGCCAGGTATTAGTAGGTGTTTCTGTCTCACTCACACTCACCTTGTTTCTCACTTCCCCTCTCTCTCTCTCTCTCTCTCTCTCTCTCTCTTTCTCTCTCTCTCTCTTTCTTTCTCGCTCTCTCTCTCTCTCTTTCTCCATGCTCATTGTTTATGTAAGACCCTACTGCATGCTCATCACTTCTCACCATCAAGACACGCAAAGAATCCATGCACTAAAGGAAAAAAATCAACAAAACATAAAAAACAACAACAACAACAAAAACAGTACATAATGAAGCAGTAAATGCAAATCAAATCAACAAAATGTTCGCAAATAAAGCATGTAAAAAATTAAATATTGGGAATAGTATTGGGAGGGACTGGCACCCTGTCCAGGGTGTACCCCGCCTTGTGCCCGATGCTCCCTGGGATAGGCTCCAGGTTCCCCCGTGACCCTGAAAAGGAGTAAGTGGTTGAAGATGGATGGATGGATGGTATTGGGAGGTGGGTCGAGCCGGCAGCATTTTTACATTAAAACTACTTATAACGATAATTACTGAAGTAACAGTGACACTATTAATGTTTGTAATGACTTGAGTAAGAGTAGTAAAGAGTATGCAATGAGAAGATTACTCGCGTAGCAAGTTACTAGTTACTTCGGATCTGATTAAAATGAAGGGAAAATCCTGGACCTCAGACTGCATGGAGAACTGGCAGTCACACCTCTCTGTGAAAGTCTGTTCTGTTTATATGATATCAAACCTGGGTTCCAGACAAGCATCATATCCCAGTCCTGTGATGGGTACAGTGACACAGAACATGTCGTTTTCAACACAAAATTTCTGTCCTGCCTCCCTCTACACGTACGCCCTCTTCTTCCCCCTCTCCAGGACTGAGTCGATAATAACATGAGCGTTTGCTGCATTCGCATCGCAAGACTTGTGATCTCAGTATACATGATATAAACTAATTATTCAAACTAAATATATTCATTAACATTTAACAGTGATGGAGGAACACTACCGAATGTAGTGAAGGAAACGTACATTTCTGTGATTAAAAATGAACTTGAGTATAAGCATGGCCAGTTAATCCCGCTCTGTAAAACCGGATAAGTTCATTTAACTCAAAAACTGTGTGGAAACTAATTAAAAATTGTTTAAGTTAATGAATCAATTTATTTAAGCCAAATACACTTAAATATAACAAAAATGTAACTTTTTGTTTTATTAAATGTAGAAATTGTTGTTATATTTAAGTGTATTTGGCTTAAAGAAATTGATTTATCAACTTAAACAATTTGAGGTAATTAGTTTCCTCAATTTCTTTGAGTTAAATGAACTTATCCGGTTTTACAGTGTACTCTTAAAAGTGACCCCCCCCCGCGCCCGCAGTGAACACCAAGACATGTACATTTCCATTGAATGGACGTCAGAGGGACGTCTGGAATTCAGCCAGAGGGAAGGTTTGTAATATATTTTATCTCCAAAGATTTAGAAAAGATGAATAGTATATACATTACAGGTCAAAAGTTTCAACACACTCATTCGTTGTTTTTATTTTTCCTCCACATTTTAGAATAATAATAATAATAATAATAATAATAATAATAATAATAATAATAATAATAATAATAATAATAATAAAGTCATCAAAACTCTGGAGTAACACAAATGGAGCTATGGGAATTATGTTGTGATAAAAAAATCCCAAATAAATCAAAATAATTTAATATTTGATCATCTTCAAAGTAGATATGGTTTTGGCCTAGAATTTCCAGAATTGTATTCTTGGCGTTTTCTCGACCAATAAGATGCTTTTTCTCTCTCTCTTTCACCTATTAATCAAGACCGAGCTTCGGTCACTTTATGGGTCAACACTCTCCACGTATTTCATCGATGTGATCCACAAAGCATTTCGGCAGAAGTAGTGGGGTAGTTTGCCATTGCTTTCCCCACCGCTCCCCATTTATCCGGGCTTGGGACCGGAATGTAGCTGCTGCCAGTCACACAGCTGGGTATACACACTCACACACCGATTCATACACTACAGACACTTTGGACACACCAATCAGCCTCCCATGCATGTCTTTGGACTGGGGGAGGAAAGCGGAGTACCCGGCGGAAACCCCCGACGCACGCGGAGAACATGCAAACTCCACACACACATGGGACTCGAACCCCGGACCCGTGAGACGAACGTGCTAACCACTAAGCCACTGCACGCCCCAAGATGCTTTTTAAACAGTATTAAATTAGTTCATAACTACGCTGGACTTTTATCGGTTGCTTTCTGGAATATTTTGCTCCGAGTCGTCCGTTTAAAAACTTTTTTTTTGTAAATAAAATGTTAGTTTTCCAATGAAAGAAATGAATTTGTTGGCACAATTATATTTTTATCTAAAACACCAATTTCAAACATTTAATCACACCTTCATATCAAAAGGTTTTTAACATCATGAGAAACATTTCAGTCGAGTGTCCACAAACTTTTGACCAGTAGTGTATGTATACATTATTGCTGTTGATGATTAATACCAGACATCACATCTGATTCTAAACCAAATAAAAGGATACATACTTTATATTTTGAGAACAAGTCAATGTGGACCAACTAAATTTGATTAAAAAGACTTAAACTGATGCTTAGTAATAAAAGTCCCTGTTTGTTTCTTATTACTCAGTGCTCACTGGGTATAATCTGAATGTGCAAAAACTAGTGAACTAGCATAGTTTATAAAAATTTAATGAATACATTTATAAATTACAGCACCAATTAAAAGTTCAATGTCAAATAAATTTGGACATTTTCACTTAGGGGTGTGCTCACTTTTGTTGCCAGTGGTTTAGACATTAATGTCTGTGTGTTGAGTTATTTTGAGGGGACAGTAAATTTACACTGTTACACAAGCTGTACACTCACTACTTTACATTGTAGCAAAGTGTCATTTCTTCAGTGTCGTCACATGAAAAGATATCATCACATATTTACACACATGTGAGGGGTGTATTCACTTCTGTGAGATACTATATATATATACACTTCTGCCTGAATGTCCTTACAGAATCCCATCAAATTTGCCTTAGTCTCTGTCTGTGTGTCTCTCTGTCTGTGTGTCTGTGTCTCACCCCTGCAGATAGACAGAGCCTCTGAGTTACAGCACTGCTCAATAAGCTGATTGCAGCTCTCCACCATGCTCTCCAGCTGAGCCTTATCACACGAGATACCCAGGAACCGTGCCAACTGTTCTACCAGCGTAGCCAGGTCCTACAGAGAGAGAGAGAGAGAGAGAGAGAGAGAGAGAGAGAGAGAGAGACAGAGAAAAGTCTGAAAATCTTGCTATAATTCAGTAAGTCACTAGCACATTCATTACTGATCCTACTTAGCCTACGTAATCATACACAAAATATAATTTTAAAAGCCGTTTACAAGTATGTTATTTCAGTTTTTCCCCATGGTAAGTTTATTTTGAATTGTTTTCTCAGGATATATGTTTTATCAAAAGCAACACAAGAAAACGTCCCAAAAATTACGAAAATTCATTTGGTGTCATATCATTCTGTGTTACGGCTCTAAAATGGAGCTGAAAAACCTCTACATCACACATTCATAATATCCTCAACATTCATTAAACAGTATCATTAGCATGAAATGTTTTTGCTCTAACTATAAAATGAAATAAATCTCAGTCACTAAAATGCAAGTGAATATCTGAGGTGTGGGGGTCAAGGTCTAGCCAAGAACGTGTGTGTGTGTGTGTGTGTGTGTGCGTGTGTGTGCGTGTGTGTGTGTGTGTGTGTGTGTGTGTGTGTGTGTGTGATTCTACTGATTAGGTATATGGTATGGATACTGTTAATGTATAGATCAGGTGCTGCACTGTACACTGTGTACACTTGTGTAGTCTCCACTTTGACCTTCTGATCCAACATGTTGGCTTGCTGGCGTGTTTGGAAACTTTAACCTTCTGATTATGCACAGTCTCCATTTCCAATTCAACTGGGTGCTAAGCAACAAAGATAGATAGATAGACAGTTAGAGAGACAGACAGAGAGATGGATAGATAGATAGACAGACAGACAGAGAGATGGATAGATAGATAGATAGATAGATAGATAGATAGATAGATAGATAGATAGATAGATAGATAGATAGATAGATAGATAGAAGCACAGACAGACATATATATATATATATATATATATATATATATAAGCAAAGACAGATAGAAAGACAGACAGACAGACAGACAGACAGATAGACAGATAGATAGATAGATAGATAGATAGATAGATAGATAGATAGATAGATAGATAGATAGATAGATAGATAGATAGATAGATAGATAGATAGATCATTTAAAAATACTCCACAGCCACCAAGAACTTGTTTTGTAGCAAATAATCAAAATGAGATCTAATAAATGTTCCTCAGATGAAGGCACACTGTAAGTGCTAGAGTGTGTCGATGAGGTCCAGAACGATTTCAATGTTACGATACTGTGTATTGAAAACATTGGGAGAGTGACAGGGGGATTATGGTGTTTAAATTGTCCTTATGTTAGAAATGTCTGCACACCACGGTGACATTATTTCCCACATAAAAGTTGAGGAAAAAATAAAAGAAGAAGACAAATGCGTCAAAACACTCGAATGTTTTGGGACAGGTCTGTTGTGTGGATTTTGAGAGTTAGTTGGGCTGGAACTTTTTCTGAAACCTAGCAACCCTGTGTTTGAGTGTCAACACTAGACTTTACTACCATTACTATTACTGTTTCTTCCCATAGATAAATCCCAATAGAGAAACAGCATATTATAAACCTCATTCATAGACATATACCATCTTATCAACAAATAAGAGTTCTCGAGAAAATGTTGATGTATAGAATATTTTTGCTTTTTTATTAAGTTATATTATCTAGTCGATACTCGATATTAGCTGCACTAATATTCTTATCGAGAAATGCCTGTGTGTTTTTCTGCCTATAGATTTTGTACATTGACCTTTGGAAAGTCCAATATCACCACAGTGATAAACAACCATGCTGCTCTCTCTCTCTCTCTCTCTCTCTCTATCTGTGTGTGTGTGTGTGCGTGTGTGTGTGTGTGAGTGTGTGTGTGTCTGCGTGCGTGCGTGCGTTTGTGTGTCCATGTATGTGGTAACAGACTTGTAATACTTGCACCTTGTACATATCCTCATGTTTTAGAAAGAGGACATTGGAGTCCATGCGATGTTCCCAGAATTCCTGCACATGCTCAAACCAGGAGCCATATCCTACTGCAGAGAGAGAGAGATGAGAGAGAGAGAGAAAGAGAGAGAGAGAGAATGAGAGAGAGAGAGAATGAGAGAGATTGAGAGAGAGAGAATGAGAGAGAGCACGAGAGAAAGAGAGAGAGAGTGTGAGAGAGAATGAGTGAGAATAAGAGCGAATGAGAGGGTGAGAGAGAATAAGTGAGAATAAGAGCGAATGAGAGGGTAAGAGAGAATGAGAGAGAATGAGAGAGAGAGAGAGCGAGAGGGTGAGAGAGAATGAGAGAGAGAGAATGAGAGAGAGAGGGTGTGAGAAAATGAGAGAGAAAGAGAGCAAGAGAGAGAGAGAGAGAGAGAGGGAGAGAATGTGTATGGTCAGTGTTTTCCTCGTTCATTCCTGTGCTGGTTTTGAGTCCATCAGCCTGTTTTGGAGTGTAGCTCACTCACACTTGTCGTTCATAAAGCGCCGACAGAACTCCTGAAAGGTTCCACGGTAGCTCATGGTTCTTAAAGAGCGGTGAAACTGGTAATAGGAGACCACCAGGTCTTTAGGATTCCTGGCCATGTAGATAACCTGAAGTACATACACACAAACACACACTCACCGGAGTCAGTGCAGGACACTAGCATCAGTGTGTACACTTAAGTTGGCAAAGCGAGATGTGGTAATACCTTGCCCTCGCCGTTATGCATGGCCGTGGGGAGGAAGCGGTACGGCAGGTGACTTTTGATCAGGCGAGGTGATGTCAGCTCCTGTAAAGTCAAACCAAAAGCAAAACTACCATTCCATTTTAGCTCGAGATCCTGACACACTGCTTTTACAGCTGAAGCAAAGATTCTCTTGCTCTGTGTTGCATAAACAAAATGTGTGGTGTAACTGTTTAAAACAACTTAAAAGTTTGCACACCCCTTTTCAATGTGAAAAAAGAGTCATTTAATAGTAACACTTTCTGTCTATTTAACTATGAATGCACTCATAACCTGTTATAATGCATCATATATACATCATATAAACAATATTATATTTATTTTGAATTACTGCATGTACCACATTTTCCTGACAATCTCTTTGCCATTATTCAATTGTTTAAAAATAAATAAATAAAAATCCCAGACATATCTTGTCTCTATAAGGCAGTATAAAGGTGCTATACGTGTTATGAATGCTACTTATAGTAACAATTCATAATGCATAATAATGATAGCTATTAAATCTAATGTTTTTTAGAAGTAATTGTAATGATGTTAATAAAAATGTCATATAAATGCATTATAACATGATATGAATGTGTTCATTGTGCATTATAACTATGTCACTGTAAGCAGTTTAATTGAAACAACAAGACATTTGGTATATTAGGCTTCACAGACGCTCATTATTATTATTATTATTATTATTATTATTATTATTATTATTATTATTATTATTATTATTATTATTATTATTATTGCCTTTAAATTTTGTCTTTGTTCTAACCCTGTCACATGTTATACAATTTCCCCCTTTTTTTAATCACTGCACTAATCAATGCACTCATGATGGTCTAATCAAATATTTTGGCTTAGCATGTTCGCCTCACACCTCCAGAGTCGAGGGTTCGATTCCTGCCACGGCCGTGTGTGTGTGTGTGGAGTTTGCATGTTCTCCCTGTAGTGTGGGGGTTTCCTCCGGGTACTCTGGTTTCCTCCACCAGTCCAAAGACATGGTGGTATGCAGATTGGCATGTACAGAGTGTCTGTAGTGTATGAAGGGTGTGTGATTGTGCCCTGTGATGGATTGGCATCCTGTCCAGGGTGTAACCCTGTCTTGTGCCCCATGCTCCCTGGGGTTCCCCATGCCCCTGTAGGATAAGCGGTGTAGAAAATGGATGGATTTTCCTTTTTTTTTAAGTTTTGGAGTGCAAGATTTTTTCTTTTTCTTTTTGTTTCTTGTTTTTTTTCCCCCAGGGTTCATTATTTTGTTTTGGACAAATCCTGTTTAGTAATTTGTGTGTGTGTGTGTGTGTGTGTGTGTGTGTGTGTGTGTGTGTGTGTGTGTGTGGTGTGTGTGTGTGTGTGTGCACGCACATACCTGAATAATATCTAAACCAGGCTGAGGATACTCCAACACTGGAAGTTGCTCATCAATATTCATGAGTCCAATTTCATCTGGGTCCACCCCCTGGCTCACAAGATACACTACCTCCTGCAGCAGGCTCGTACCTTCATGACAGAAAAATGTTTTTAGGTTTAAAAAAACAACAACTATATATTAATGTATTTACTATATCCAGTTTATAGTGAATTAATAAGAAAGATGAAAGTTTCACATGTCTCAGGAGCAATGTGTTTAGACGACATACCAAACAGGAAGCAGCTAAGTATTATTATTATTATTATTATTATTATTATTATTATTATTATTATTATTATGTAAATAAAAATCTGTGGGATCTGCACAGACTTAGTATAACTTGTGTCCTATACACGAGCATGATGATTTAGCACATATACACTTCACAGTCAAATTGAAACAAGTTATCTCCTGTTATCACTTACATTATAGAATATATAAACTGACGCTGGAGACTCCTTACATAAACGCTGTTGTTCTTTGTTAAATAACATCACATCACAAAAACCATCTGCTTATAATTCGCCCTGTTATGGAATGATGACACCACAGGCATCGCTAGACCCTTCTGTGCCCGAGTAACATTTTCCTGATCAATCATTGTCCGATGAGGTGGATTACAGCAGATACGTCCGACAGTAAACTTTCCTATTCATTAATCGTTATCATTTACATCATTTGAATGATTTAAAACATGAAGGCTGATTGTAAAGCTAGTTGCAGTGAAAATATCCTGCCCATCCTCTTCAATCATAAGCCCCACCTCCTTCGCTGTGCTCCCCCACCTTTCGCGTTTCCCCGTGGAAACCTCGACATGCAGTCAGATAATAAATAATTCATAATATGATATTGCGAAAGTATTCGGCCCCCTTGAACTGTTCGACCTTTTGCCACGTTTCAGGCCTGAAACATAAAGATATAAAACTGTCATTTTTTGTGAAGAATCAACAACAGGTGGGACACAATCATGAAGTGGAACGAAATTTATTGGATATTTCAAACTTTTTCAACAAATAAAAAACTGAAAAATTAGGCGTGCAAAATTATTCAGCCCACTTTACTTTCAGTGCAGCAAACTCTCTCCGGAAGTTCAGTGAGGATCTCTGAATGATCCAATGTTGACCTAAATGTCTAATGTTGATAAATAGAATCCACCTGTGTGTAATCA
>JAFFST010045857.1:37816-44720 GCA_022414735.1 Noturus placidus | reverse complement strand
TTTTATATCTTTATGTTTGAGGCCTGAAATGTGGCAAAAGGTCGAACAGTTCAAGGGGGCCGAATACTTTCGCAAGGCACTGTATTGTAACGCTTATGGCTGTGTTAATGAGTAGTGTGTCAATTTGTAGTCATTTGTAATTTGAAGTACTTTTGCAAAAAATTTTGCAGGGCCTGTGCGCCAGTAGTGATCAAACTCTAGAAACGCACCTGGGTGACACATTCAAGGTTCAATGTTCCTGCCTTGTGCACAGTGCAGATCCACTGCAGTGGATGAATGAATGAATGAAAGAATGTATAGAAATCTGTCCGAGATAAAACGACAGATAATTACACCTCTTTATGGTCTTTGAAGATATGATGCATTCAGTATTCGATAGTAATCAGTACATTCCGTAAAATCAGTATAATCAATGCATCTACAGTACGTGGGTTCTATTTCAACCTACTTCCAAACTGCCACAGCGCATTAGCCATAGCCATTTAGTGTGTGCTAACAGCTTCAGTAAATGTGCTCATTTGTGTCTAATAGCTAATGTAGAGGCTTTCTATTTCCCATGCATGATTCACAGCTATCAACAACAGGACCTATTTTTTCCTCAATGTCACTGTTCGTTTTTTTTTTTTTTATCTCTCTCCTTGGATACACACACACACACACACACAAACACACACACACACACACACACGGTCCTAAATTGCAGAAAACTTTAGCTTGAGTAATGGTTTGCTGTAACTGGAGCTGGTGTGAGACAATGAGACAATCAGCTCCATACTCACTGGCAACTGCCATGAAAATGTGTAAATAAATAAATAAATAAAACTTCATAATGTACAGGATCTTAAACCACTCTGATGTTTATACACAACATTTCAAGCTTCTTTACATTCTTAGATTTGTGCACGAGGGCTGTCCTTTTCATTTTACAGGCTTTTAACAGGACTAAAATCCAGAGACTGAGATTTTCATTACAAAACATGTTTTTTTTTTTATGTCTGCGCAAATTTCTGTGTTGGTTTGGATGCTTGTTAGGGGTCATTATCTTAACTGCTATCATATTAACATGCAACAATACCCCTCCCCACCAGTAGAGGACGATATCCCTTGAGTACTAGTACAGTCCCTAGTTCACAACCGCTTTCACTTCCTGGTTCACTCATATACAATCCCATGCAATCTTCAATATATTTTGCAACGTCTAGCAAACTGTCCTTCTTGTGTCGTTTTTGAGTGTTTCTCCTGATTACTCATATATATTATAGATTGCCCTTTTGTCTATGCTTGCTATGACTATTTGCATACTGCCCATTGTCTGACTGACTAAGTTGAACTATTGGAAGTTTCTTGAAACACCAGATGGTGCGACTTGGACACACCCAGGGTCATAGGGTGTTTTAGGTTTTCAATCAAGGGCGTAACCATGTTAGGGGTAGAACATAGAACATAGGTAGAACATAGGTTTAGGATTACATTTACTGTTTGAAATCACGTGGTCTCTGAGTGATAGAAGCTCCCACAGCATGGGGAAACTGCTAAAATACATCACCGAACTTGCGTTGAGTCTGGGCGAAACCAAGTGTACAATTGGAGGTGGGGGCGGGGGGGGACATATTTTCCGTAATAAACGTGAATATATTAAAAAAGAATATAAATAAATAAATAGATAAATAAAATAAATAGAATAGAAAAGACAGATCCGTTTGCAGGGAAATTTAATGCGGAACATATAGAGAATATTTTCTCCTGTATATTGGGGGGGACAGATTGGTATTTCCTCAACATTGGGGGGGTCACGACCCACCCAAAGAGTGCGTGGTTACGCCCATGTTTTCAATCATTATCCACCACCACCTGGTAACTCAGCCATTAGTGATCAGGCCCCGGCTTGTATCCAAGTGGCACACTACACCATAGATCACATCTCTTGATCCATTGCCACCTCAATGCTTTTTCTACATCTTCAATTATGTTCTTATATGTATGCCACCCTCTGATGCCAAAGAGAATGACTGTCTGATATACAGACCACCCTACTAAGCCCCTACCTTAACGAGCTCTCAGTGGGCCTTCCACCCATGCCTTCTACATTCCTCTACCAGTTTGAGATATATTTGACCGTAAACACAATATAAGTATGATTGGGATCAGGTGATTTCATCCCCTCCCTCAGTAGTAGTTTTGTCCTACATAGCCTTGCTCTTTATCTTTCTTATTTGGAGTCTCTCAGTCTGTATTTGCCTCTCGCATTCTCTCGGATCAGGTTCTAACCCGGCTGTAGCTGATCTGGCTGTGGTTATATCGAGGCTGTATCAAAGTCCCCAGAGAAACCAGGCTACCATCCTTCCTGAGCAATTTTCACATTAAATGTGCAAGCAATGAAATAAGTGCTGAGAGTGAACCTCCTTAATGTAGCTGCCACTTCCTGTTTATATCAAGTTGCATATTTCATAATGCGCAAGGTTGATATACAAGATATAGGGGCCTTAAATAGATATAAGTTCCCCAGCGTTTAATGAATGCCTACAACATTAAATTGGCTCATTAGCACTCCTACACTGGAGCCCTTACAGAAAAATCACATGCATTTCTCATTTCATCATCAGGGGGCTTTGTTGTTGTTGTTGTTGTTGTTGTTGTTTTGTTTTGTTTTCACATGTGATCATGTGAGTGGGAAAACACGGCATTCCCTGAAATTGCACGTGAACCCAAGTAAACACAAGCGACAACATGTGAACCATGTGATCACATGTAAAAAAGGAATAATAAACATGAGAATATAACATATTAAAAAATCACATGTGAACATAATTAAATAATGTGAATACATCACATGTGAAAATAAGTTCATCGTGTAAAATCATATGTGAAAATAATCACAGAATTAACGAATCCAAAAGTTTGATTCTGTACGGATTTATGAAAATGAATCATATGTAATTAAATCACATGTACATGAATCATAAGTAAATTGATCATATGTAAACTGTTATCGGGGTAAAAAAAAAATGTTGATTCTATGTTGATTCTGTATTGATATATCTTGTTGTACTTTGAAAAGTGTATGAGAATCAATAAAAAATTGTTAATACAAAAAAAAAAAGAATTAACGAATCCAGGAAAGATCACATTTGCATTAATTAATCGCCTAACAATCAGAGGTGAAAACAAACCAACGATTAAAAAAATATAATGTGAACGATGTGAAAATAATCCTTTGTAAATAAAACTTCGTGAACATAACTATTTACGTTGTGTTGTATAAAAATAAATCGTGTGTAAAAACATTGTGAACATTAATGAATCACGTGCAAGTAACAATCACGTGAAAACTTATGAACAATGCAAAAATAATGTGTAAAAGGTATTCATGTGGGAAAAATCTTTCATATGTAAAAAAAAAAAAAATCACAAATAAACCGATTGCCTATCGATTCCCACCATGGCCCTGTGTGTGTGTTTGCATGTTCTCCCCGTGCTGCGGGGGGGTTTCATCCGGGTACTCCAGTTTCCTCCCCCAGTCCAAAGACATGCATCGTACGCTGATTGGCGTGTCCAAAGTGTCCATAGTGTATGAATGTGTATGTGATTATGTCCTGCGATGAATTGGCACCCTGCCTTGTGCCCCATGCTCCCTGGGATAGGCTTCACTAGGCTCCCCAGTAGGATAAGCGGTATAGAACATGGATGGATGTACGGATGCAACCATAAGATAAAACCCACATACACTACATGTGAACAATGTGTGAAACATAACATGTGAATTGTTCATACAAATTCCACATAATGAACCGTGTGATTAATATTCTTATTATTCACGTGACGTTCATGTGAACACTTTCATTGTGCATCCAGGCTACATATCGCGAAAAATTCTGAGCTTAAACTCCCAGAAGGCTTTGCGCTGAACGGGACCCACCCGAGCTGGCTCAAGTTGTCATATCATCACCCCGCGTCACGCAGACTCTCCGCAGCATCCCCGCGTCTGAGCGCGCGTTCATGACGCACGGCAAGAAAAAAACACAGATGTAAACACTGGACTAGCTTTGGACGGAGTGTGTCATCACAATCTTCTCTTCGACTCCTTTTATTTCATTCTCTTTCATGGTGGAGGAAATAAACTTTCAAATAAAAGTCATTGGTTTTGACTCCAAAGTTTAATGACGCAATTAGTACAAAAAAAAAGGCACTCACTCAAATAGACGTGTGTAGTATATATCTCGCGTGGACACAAAAGAAAAGAATCAAATGATAAACCAAAATGAATCATTAAATAAAAAATAAAATAAAATAAAAAACAATGTAAGGCATTTCGCATTAGATAGGCCTACTGCGTCAGAAAATAACCCCAGTAATAGGTGACTATAAATACACACATGTGGACAATATTATACAAGCAGAATGAAATTAAATCCATTGCTCCACACTGTTTGTTGTTGTTGTTGTTGTTGTTGATGATGTTTAAGTGACTAATTTGATTGCTAATAAACAACAACCCTACAGCATCCACCCACATAAGCAGCACAAGACAGAAGGCATTATAACTCTATTATGAATTCATCATGCAGCTATTCCAGGACACACCATGCACACATACCTGATTTGGGATAAGTAACAATCCAGATGTCACTACTTCTGAGGGAGAAGTTGGCGATCTCGTCCATCTTCCCTCGACAAAACGGAGGAAGGCGAACTCCATCATGCTCGAAGTATTTGCTCTCGTACTCTATCGGGGTGCTCGGCGTGTCCACCTCGCTTTCTGCCATCTTCACAGCCAGAGATCGGATGTCAATGCAATTAATTCCTTTTGTGTTTATAAAGAAAAAGATGCATTTGAGATCACGTAGCTTAGTCTCGGTTGTGATGGCGAAGACGTGCAGGACTGCGGGCGCCTTGATCTCCAGCCAATCACATTCTCCTGAAGTGATGTAATGCCACGAAGCTCTCTCTCTCTCTCTCTCTCTCTCTTTCTCTCTCGCTCTCTCTCTCTCTCTCTCTCTCTCTCTCTCTCTGCGTTCAGCATCAGCACCAGCCTGAGGGGCGTGGCCTCAGCTGCTCACTGGCTTCAATCCGGAAGTGATGTTCAATTATGACAGAATTGCTCTCCACTGTTTTGAAAGATGAAGAATACGTAGATTTAGCTTACCCAGAGTAACCCTTCTCTCTACCAAGCTGATGGATAGACTGATATCAGACTGTCCTGGTACTGCATGTGCAATATCGCCAATGTGTCACTTCCTGCATGCAATGCTACAGTTTATTTATATATTTATTTATTTTACTTGCTCAGAGTACATTAATTATTAATGTATGTACAATATCTCCCACTGTGTCACTTTATGACTACATGCATTGCTTACAGCGTATCTTTATATATGTGTATATATATATATATATATATATATATATATATATATATATATATATATATATATTCTTTACTTGCTTAGAGGCACATTAACAATCTTGAATGGTCTCTTGTCTGTGTTTATTGTTTACAGTTTGCTACTTTTCGTACTACATAAGAAGGGATCATTGATCATTTTTGCACCGTGTCTGCGTAGGAGTGTGCAACTGTAGCACAAGAATTTCATTGTATATACTGTAGATACTTAAAGCACTCTTTATGCACAGAAAGAGACAATAGACTTGAATCATGGAACATGAAACGATACCTTACCTCAAGGCAAAGCGAGGCACTTTTATTTCTAAAGCACGTTTAAAACAGCCACTGCTGAACCAAAGTGCTGTACAAAATTAGTGCTGTACAAAATGCAACAAAGTTAGACAATAAAATACATAAAGTGACAAGAAAAACACACAAAGTAATAAGATTACTTTGATCCAAATGCCAGAGAAAGAACGCTATGTTTTCAGTGAGGTTTTAAATCTATCAACATTGGAAGACAACCTAATGTGTACTGGCAAATAAGAGCAAGAGTACCTCTACTGTATATTGCTTATACAGCATCCATAACAATGTGCAATTTAAAATAAAAATCATTGTATAATGAAGAACATGACAATTTAATCAGATTTTTTATTATTATTATTATTTTATTTATTTTTACATAATAGTGACTATACTGTACACACACCCATTTTTCTAAGCACAGTCATACAGGCTAAATAGAAATATAAATCCCTTAACAATGTCTAGACTTTACAGCTGAAAAGAAACCTCCACTCTGAAACACTTTAAATATGTTTAAATTGAACTACGTGTGATGTATTTAGTGCTTGTGGTACTTGAATTTCCCCTCGGGGATCAATAAAGTATCTATCTATCTATCTATCTATCTATCTATCTATCTATCTATCTATCTATCTATCTATCTATCTAAATAGGTGGTTGGTGCTGAATTTTTGTTATTCCTGTGATGAATTTGATGCACTAATATGACATGAGTATGACTATTGCTAGCACAGTCACAATAACAGGAGGGAAAATTTCACTAATCTCAAACATAAGGGATAAGAGTCAGGTTTTGCTCCTAAAAACAAACGTCCCATCATTTTCCAGCAATGTTCAATGTCATATTAATGACGAATCCAACGTGAAAGTAGTGGAGATGCTGGTGTTGGGCTGTACGATGTTGGGCTGTACGATGCTGAGTTACAGTACAGCAGAGACTCTGCTTGGCTCAGGGTGATCTTTCAGATGATGAGTGTGATGGTGTTGATGGTGGCATTAGCATGAAAGTTGAAGCTTTGGAAGCTGATTTGGTTGAGCCGCTGCATCGCTCTCTTTAGGTAGATCCCGCTACACCATCCGCAGGTACAGTTGTGCTCATAAATGTACATACCCCTTGCAGAATCTTCAAAATGTTAATCATTTTTTAAAAATGGGAAGTATCATATAAATTGTGTTTAGTTGTTTATTTAGTCCTGCCCTGAATAAGCTGTT
>JAFFST010045857.1:15316-32816 GCA_022414735.1 Noturus placidus | reverse complement strand
ATGAGATAATTTGCCTCATTTTCACCATTTATTTATTAGTTGAATTCATGTAACATGGATTTTTTTAATGTATCATAATTTTTTGTTGTCTTATTGTTTCTAGGCACTCATCTGTAGCAGTTTCATCCCTGTTTTTTGTGGTCTGTTCCCTCCTGCCTTCCGTGGAGTCGTAAGTGTCAATGGTTGTAGCTAAACTCATTTTAAACCAAAAGTAATGCGTTTCATCTTGCATATGATTGCTTACAGTGCTGTTACACTCGGCTACACCCTGAGGATTTATGTTCTTGATATGAGAACTTGCTGTGTTGGAGAAATTAGTCACTAGGGGTCATATATCAGGCCACATTACCACGTTTTATTAGCAGGTTTGGATGAGCGTATTATGCTAAGAAGGATTTGTATCTATGGGCTTTTGAGCACAAGAAGTTCTTTAAAAATGATCGTTAGTTGCATGCGGGTCTCTCAGAGCACGCTGCCCTCCTCCCCGAGTGGGTGTCCTCGCTGTACATTGTGTACTAGAAAGTGCTGGAACACAGCCAAGGACTTTTTCAGGACACTGGGTGGGTTGCAGATCGATGTATACAAATAACTCCTCCTTAACTAGGGATCACATGGGTTCAAAACATCCAACTAGACAGTTTTGAACAAAACCTTGGTATATCTACAGTTGAATGCAAAAGTTTGCACTCACCCTGTAGTTTCTAAAGAAAATGAAGCTCATCAAACCTTAGCAAAAAATAGCAAAAGTTTTTGTTTTAAACTTCCGTATCTCATCACATGATTTGACAGTCAGTGTATGACAGTTATACCGGAAATACATTACATTTACATTTATTCATTTAGCAGACGCTTTTATCCAAAGCGACTTACAAATGAGACACACTCACACACCAATGGTAGCAGAGCTGCATGCAAGGTGCTAGCTTGCCATCGGGGGCAACTTAGGATTCAGTGTCTTGCCCAAGGACACTTCGGCATGGGATCACCCGGGCCGGTATTCGAACCACCAACCCCACGATTAGTGGACAACCCGCTCTACCGACTGAGCCACAAATAAAGAGTGAATATTACAACTGAGAGGCACGCAAATCTGTTTAGCAGATTTGAAAGTCATTAGCGGTATTTAATAAAATTAATGGAACGGCATTCAAGTTATGTAAGGAATAAAACACTTGAGCACATGCTGTTATAGGAAAAGATATGTGTCCCAATATTGAAGCGGAGCTACTGTTACAACCCTGAAGTTGAATCATTTCTAATTACAGCACATGCCAAAATTGTTTTATTCCTCTTGTATCACAACAATTTGGTTATTTCTTAAAAGAAAAAATTCACATCTTACTTTTTATCCATTTATGGTTGCATTTAGTGTTGTGGAATGTCCAGGAAAATGTAAGTTCCTGTTATTGTGTTCTACAAATAATTGTCCCAACTTTTATTTGACGTTATATCAGCTAATGACACCGTCCTCTATCCTGAAGACTTTCTCATGATGAAAAATCTAAAGCTACAGCTTTACCTCTGATAACAATAGCACTGGAGACTCCTTTCATAATTGCTAAATAAAAGTTTCCTTCCAGACGACGGTTTCTATTTCCTTTATTATTATGATTCAATTATTGTATTATCCACCATTCAAGACTCTGTATAACTTGTTACTATGGAAACATTAACGTATTATTATATGAGCGTATTATTATAAACCTTGCAGCCAGAACTACTGAATTCACCAATGTTGTGGTATCATAGGGGTATATTTATTTCCCATGTTAATGTTTGCATTTTCACTACTAACACCTACATAATGAAGAAACCTAACACTCAGAGTTTTGTTGGCATAAAATTAAACTTAATTTAGTCCTAGGGGTGTGCAAACTTTTGTACGCAGCTATAGTACCTCCAGTGAAGAAGGACAGGTTCCAGATTTATATCTGGACTTTAGACAGACATTGTTTGATATCAGTGCCATGTTGCGTGCCAACTCCCATGCCAACATGTCATTATGACCGGTTACACCAAGGAAATAAAATGAGGTTCATTGTTTCTCTCTCGCTCTCTCTCGCTCACACACACACACACACACACACACACACAGACACACACACAAACACACTTTCACTCACTATCTGAATAACAAGTGAATTTATATTGTTTCATTGTCTGGTTAAAAGCGAAAACGGAGAAAATCCATAAAATGATTGTCTAAAAACAACTTCTATTAATTGATATTTATTAATTTATCATGTAATAAAGGAATTATACATTTGAGATCATGTGTTTATATGAATCTGCTAATTTACTTCCATTTAATTAAAAAATAAATAAATAAATAATTTGTTTCTATTTTTTAGGAATAAATTTGTATTTATTTAGTACTGCCTTGAATAAGCTATTTCACATAACATATAATAATAATAATAAGTCTTTATTTTATAAAGCGCCTTTAAAAGTAGCTTCTCAAAGCACTGTACATGAATGAACAGTAAACATATAACAATAAACAGAGAACAGTACAAACAATAGAAGTGAAAAAGAAGTAAAAAAAGAGCTAAAACAACATAATTGAAATTGATGGAACAATAATAAAGAGACACTAGCAGTCAAACGCAAGTTTGAAATAGTATGTTTTCAGTTGAGGATGATATATATTTGATATATGTTGATATATGTTTACATACAGCGGTGCTTGAATGCTTGAATGCTTGTTTATTTAATGAGGAAAATGATCCAATATTACATATCTGTGAGTGGCAAAAGTATGTGACACATTAGGGTTAATTTGAAGGTGAAATTAGAATAAAAAACAAACAAACATTTATTTAAAGAACAGGGATCTATCAGAGTCTGATCTTGTTTGTGGAAGTGTATCATGGCATGAAGAAAGCTTTTATCCAAAGCTCTTTACACTGTGTCTCATTCATCCATTCTCTCACACACTCACACACAAATGGTAGCAGAGCTGCCATGCAAGGTGCTAGCTTGCCATCGGGGGCAACTTGGGGTTCAGTGTCTCACTCAAGGACACTTTGGCATGTGGAGTCATGTGGGCCGGGAATCGAACCGCCAACCTTACAACCCGCTCTACCACCTGAGCCACGATACATTAAGAACCAGGGGGGTGTAAACTTTTGAACAAGATAATCTGTGTAAATTATTTTGTTTTCTGGAAAACATGTCAAAATATTATGTAGCTTATTCAGGGCAGTACTAAATAATAATAAAAAAAGGTCTTTTTATGATTTTTTTTTTTAATCATTAACATTTTGCAGATTCTGCAAGTCACACGTAACATTATGAGCTCAACTGTAAAAATACCAACATAATTATTACAATACTATGTCTGTATTTATAGCCTCCATTCGCCGTTTTTGCCGCCACGTGTGTAAAACTGGCTTCTTATCTCCCTGTTGTGATCTTTCCATAAAGTCAAGGCAGGATTATACAGTTAAAAACAAACCCTTCTACATTGTTTTAGGGGAAATGCATTCATGTTTAGCACTCTCTCCTTTTTTTCTCTGTCTACACAGAGGTATGTTGATGGTGGGATGAGCAATAATCTGCCCCAGTCTGAGATGAAGAACACCATCTCCATCTCACCATTCTCTGGAGAAAGCGACATTTGCCCCAAGGATAATTCCAGTAGTTTCCACGAACTGCGATTCACCAACACTAGCATTCAGGTCACCTGGGGAAACGTGTGCAGGCTCAGCAAAGTGTTTTTCCCTCCCGAGCCTACGGTAAGAGTTCCGCAGGAACCATCCTCGTCTTCCTCCTCCTCCTCCTCCTCCATTCATCCCTTCACTGTACAGATGCCAGGATGTGCAAAGTATCCGAGTTACATAAGAGGAAGTTAAAATCCGCATGCTTACAGTGGTCTCAGTGTATGAGTAATGCAACTGCGCATGTTAATGTTGATAACAGAAAACATTTATACATTATTGTTTCACCAAAAATATTTTTTTTTTTATAAATTATTCTATATAAGGTATTCCATGAAGAACATCTTATATTCCACAAAGAATAGCTTCTATAAAGTGCAGAAAGAAAAACAACATACAGTGAAAAGATATGTTATCTGATATGTTAACAATACCTGTGCACTGTGTTGTGTCTCTTATTACAGGTAATGGCGGAGCTGTGTCAGCACGGGTATAAAGATGCTCTACGATTCCTTGAGGACAACAGTGAGTCACTTCCTGAAAATGGAAATACATAGAAATCGCTTACATGTAAATCCATATACATTTTTAGTGTAAAAATATTAGTTAAAAACTTGAAGTAACTTACACACCAACAGGACAGGGTGATATACTGTTAAAAAGCTGTCCATTAGAGACTGATCATGAATTATTACCTCGTTGCGAAGTAAGGAATAAATCACCTGGGGGCATGAAGTTCTAGGAAATTAATGAGCGATGGTGTGGTGTGATGGAGATCCAACACATCCAACATGGACTGGAGTTGGAGTTCCAGCAGCACATCACAATTTGTCAACAATTACAGTTTTGAATTTTTTTGAAAGAATGACACGGCAGGCTTCTTAGCTGTTTTATAGCAGCTATCAGTCACCAGCCTTTCTGTTTTTCTCTCTCATGAAGTTAGTAAGACAAAATAAAATGGCAGCTTGTCACATTACAGAGAACACCGGAAAGTACAAACTCCTCCCATGGAGGAAAACTTGTAACAGAACCTCTGACTATTATAAAATGCTAACACTGGAGACTCCTTCCATTAATGTTAAATACACTATTCCTTAAATAAACTTTACCACTGGCTTATTTACGATTATACATTTTCCCATGATAATAGCACATTTTTAAAATCTGTTTGTTTAGATGATGTACTGTACAACTACTGTCAGAGCTGCGGTTAGAGAAAATTACAAAATCACAATCATGAATGTCATATTCGGTGTTCAAACTGTGTCAAAATCCTTGTCGCAATACCCCACCACCAAAACCCCTAACCCCACCCTCCCACCTACCACAACCCAAAAAAAATGTCTGACCTCTACTAGACAAGCTAAATTTATGCTCTAAATATTTCTGTTTTTTTTTCAAAATGCTGAAGTTCTCTGTGAAATGTTCTCCGAAAGCAGTTGAAGTGATTGTTGAACATTTCAAAATAAAATCTCAGTCAACCCATTCTGAATTAAACAACTAGGTCATTTTGAATCTAGTACCTGGAAGGTGTTACTAGATACAAAAGTACATAGTTGTTTAATTCAGAATGGGAGATTTTATTTTTCTCAGATCTGCATTAAATGGCTAGTTACAACTGTGTGATAGTGAGCTAACATCGCGTTAGATAAAGAAAGACTACTTGCACATTATCATGGATCTGCAGGAACCAGCCTGGGACTACGACTCCCAGCAGCCACTGCTACGTCACATGACTGGTTTCACCTGATTCACTTTTTTGGTTAATCAGCAAGACTATTTAAGTCACACAATTACGTCACACTGGTCGTCTTGCGTTCTTTGTCTTTATGTGCGCGCCTTGTTTCCATGTTTATGTTTTGATTCATGCGTTAGTGTTTTATGATGCATCACGTTTTCAGAGTTCAAGTTTTTTTTGTGTGTTTTATTGCGTTTATGATTAAACCTTTATCTTTATCTGCACTCGCATCCGTCTTTACGCGCCACATCTGACCCACGTTAAAACTGTAGCATAGCAGCTGTTCAGTTCTGAGATAAATGCTTAGTCATAGTCAATAAATTAGGTAACGAGCAATCATAAAACAAAGTAGAATTATATCTTACCGGCATCGTGAGGTGAAAAGGAAGACCCACTCTGCCAGTGTCACTCAGTCACTGTCTGTAAATTCCTTCAGAAAACATGAGTGTGTTTAGAGTTTTCAGGCGAAATAAAAAAAAGTCTCATTTGGATTACTTATGAAACTGGAACAAATAACAGACAATGTCACATCATGACTGTACAATTGGCCAATATCCAATTGCGCCGACATGAAGTGACATTGTCTGTCATTTGTTCCAGTTTCTTAAGTAATCCAAATGAGACTTTTTTTTTTATGACAATTAATCGCAATTGGTTAATCATTGGTTAATGAAACCACCCCCACCCCCCACTCCTCCTCCTCAATTAGAACACTGGTCACATTCAACAGTTCTGTGGTATAGCAATGAATGAAAGGCAGTAGACTAAGACAGCATGTTAGGAAAGATTCAAACTATTACATTAACACTGATGATATTACGTCAACCTCAGATCTGCTGCAAGCTGAATGTCCAAAAGTAGATCTGGCCCTGACGCGGGACATCCCCACCTGCTGCTGCGTCACTGATTCGATGCAGGATTGGATGCTGCGAAGACTCCGCCTCCTGGGAGAGCACCACTGGTGGTTGGATGAACAGCTTGTCAATTACCTTCCCGCACCCATTAAGAAAGGTGATAAGTGCTACAACTAGCTTTATAACTCTATTTTTATTTGTACATGTTAAAGATTTTGTTGCATTATATTACGATATACTGTACATATCACGTTCATGCATAAACCTTCGTGTTAAATGGTAGTCTCTTCTAATGAAATAAGTACTCGGGACTATTGTTGTTCGAGTTAGTCACTAGGTGTGAGAATGAACATGGTTAAATTTGTATTGCAGTGCTCTGTGAGGCGTGTAAAGAGAAGCATGGCCTAATGGCTATAATCACTGGTCTGTTGCCGGTACGTGTGGCTTCCTACATGCTGATGCCCTACACGCTGCCAGTAGAGTCGGCTTACTCGGCGGTCCAGAGGTCTGTATTACTACTGGTAAACTCAGTCAAACTTAACCCAGAAATTTAATGTAGTACTGTACTGTTCTGTGCTTCCTTTCTACTTGCTCACCAACGTCTACACTTTGCACACAATTCACAGGTGTCGTTTTTCATGGCCACGCTTGCTGATACGTAGGTTACTCATTTCAGCATCTGTTTCAATATACCCAATAAAGAACCCCACCCATGTAACTATATTCATTCTCTGTCTGAAAACTTCACGCTACTGATCGTACGGTTGTTAGTTTAAATCCCATCATCACCTCTGTTGGGTCTTTGAGCAAGAACCCTTATCCCTCAACTTCTCAGTATCATGCCTCATAAGTTCTAAGTACCATGGATATACAAAGTCTACCTCAGCCCTGTCAAAATAGCAGGGTTTTGTGATTATAATTAAATTAATTAATTAAACCAAGATAAATCAAATCAGATATTTTTTCCACCCTCAATGTGAAATCACAACGTATAAAAAAAAAAAAAGAAGCGAAAACCAATCAGAAGCATTTTAGGGAAAAATAAATAAGTTACAATAGCCTTGTTGCATAAGCGTGCACATTGAGTGGGACACTGGAACCCTAAACTAATGCTTTGTTGAAGCACATTTTGAGTTTATTACTCCACTTAGTCTTTTGGGTAAAAGTCTATCAGCATAGCACATCTTGACTTGGCGATATTTTCCCACTCTTTCTTGCAAAACTATTCAAGATCAATCTGATTGTAAGGGCAACTCCTGTGCACAGCCCACAGAATTTTAGTTGGATTCAAGTCTTGACTCTAGGCCAATCAAAATCATTGATCTTTTTTTTTTTTGGTTAAACCATTCCTTTGTTGCTTTGTGTCTCTGTCATGCTGAAAAGTGATATTCCTTTTCATCGTCAGCGTACTAGCAGACACCTGAAGGTTTTGTACTGAAGAAAAACAGCTCTACCACCATGCTTCACCATGGGTATGGTGTTGTTTTTGTGATGTGCTTTTTTCTTTTTTTTTGTACCAAACAAACCTTTTGGTATTATGGAATTCATATATCTTTCGGAATTGGTCTTATTGGATGATAACGCATAGCACTTAACACATACATTTACACAGTAGCTGTAAATATACAAACAACTATAGTTGTAACCTATTGCTCGGTACAGTGGTTGCTATGAATACTTCTACAGTGTACTCAGGATAACATAATATAGAGCAAATATAACAAGCAGGTTAATCCTAATAAAATCACCTGTAAATTCTGGATAAGAGATGATTCATAAGCTAACCTGGAACTATACTATATTATAAGTCAAGCGTGGTTATACAATGTATGTGTTTGCACAAACCCACAATGGTAGCATTGTAGTGTACCTAATGTAGGAAAATGTAGGCTAGCTTCCTGCTGATGAATATTATATTTAATTATATTCAGATCTTAATCTGAATTCATCTGCAAATAGCTCAGTTCTTCCTATCCTAGTACTTCTAGGTACTTCCTAGGGTATCAAATAATGACAAATACACTTTTAAACATCAACATCATACACTTCATACACATGTTCACTACAGTATATGGAATTTACAAGTGCAGAATCTTATTTTGGGAGAGAAATGACGTAATGTGTTAATAGTGTCATCTCAACACTGATCAAAAGTACAGTGTTTGGACACCTGACTATCACAGCTGTACATGCTCATACCCGACTTGCCTTGTGGGCTAGCTAATGCATTTTATGATTTGTCCACCAATGTCTCTTCAGTCTGTATTGTAGTGCATTAGTCCTGCATTGTTAGAATTTTGGGTTCTGGGTTACTGATCAGAAGGTCGGGGGTTCAAACCCCAGAGCTGCCAGGCTGCCACTGTTGGGCCCTTGAACAAGGCCCTTAACTGCACTGTCTGCTCCAGGGGCACTGTATCATGGCTGACCCTGCACTCTGACCCCAACTTCTGGCATGCTGGGTTATGCGAAGAAAAGTTTCACTGTGCATATGTATATGTGACCAATAAAGACTCATTATCATGATCATTACTTCATGTTTTATGCTCTTTGTGCTTTTCTAAAGGTTTGTGGAATGGATTCCAGAGGTGCCTGCTGACACACGCTGGCTTTTTGAGATGGCAGGAAGCGTCTATAGACAGGCCTGGAAAGGAGAATCCTCAAAAGGGTAGGTAAAAGAGAGAACTTCATTAGTTTTTTTTTTTGTTTTTTTTACCAATATTGGAATGCATGTATCATTTTTCACACTCACTTTAATAGTTAGTAATGTTGTGCTGAGAATCAGAGCTTCGAGAAGGTAGGTGAAGCTTGTGTTGTGGTGTTTTCCTGTAGTGATGTCGTCAAGAAGCCTTGTTTGGAGATTGTTCTAAGAATGGGTCCAGTTTATCGACATAAGGAAAGAAGCATTATTTAACTCTTTTCACCACTGGCCAAAAAATGTTTTGGGCGTGCCCATGTTCAGCATTAAATTTATTTGCGATGTTACACTCCACAGTAGTGGTTAATGGCTCATATGAAAGTAGACACTTGGGGCTTTAAGGATTTAAGTTTTCATAAGTATTATTTTTTTTACTAGGTTTAAATTTTATAATTGTATTGTGGCAGTTGTATAAGCTGATTTACTATCAAAAAAAAACTTTAGTTGTGCTGTCCATTTTATCTCTGTACCAATGTTATTATGGAGTTGTGTGAATTGTTTACCCAGAAGAGGGCCCACACCCTTCCCCTTTCCCATCGCCCTGATCATCCACCAGCAGCTAAAAACAGTGTCCTGACTAATCTTATAACAGACTTGCTATGATAAAATAATTCATTTGTTTATACAGATTGAAAATGTTCGATACGTCGATTTCCAGTACGCCAGTGTACTGCTAGAATAAAAACTCAGGGGCGGGAGATCAGGGGGAATGGGACAGACTTTATTTGCCATAGTTTACATCAGTTCTATTCCTTTTTGGTCTTTACTTGTTTAAATTTTACATATGCTATACTATCACTTTCATGCCATTCACAGGTTTATATTTTTGCCCACTGGAGACCTCTAGTGGACATGTGAAGCATTAGGAAATAATAATAATTCAATTTTGTATAGCGCTTTTTTACAATGGTACATTGTCTCAAAGCAGCTTTACAGAAATATCATTTTTACATTTACAAGCGACTTACTAATGAGAGCACATTCACACACCAACGGTAGCAGAGCTGCCATGCAAGGTGCTAGCTTGCCATTGGGGGCAACTTAGGGTTCAGTGTCTTGCCCAGGGACACTTCGGCATGGGATCCATTTTCAGGACATTTAGTGGAAAAGCTTCAAAAAGCTTTCCCTCATCACTACTTACAATGATCTAAAAGGAAAACCCCACTATGAAACACATTAAATGTATTTATACTGAAATATTTGAGGTGTCTATAAATTGTTAGGTGTTGGTAGGTGCTGTATTTTCCTGTGAGAAGTTAGCAGTAATGTGCTGTCACAGAGGGACATTGTTATCGCTAGTGCTGTTACAATAGTGTTTAATAGGAGAGAAAAAAATCAACAATCTCAAACATATGTGATAACGCTCAGGTTTTGCTGTAAGGTCCTAAAAACAAAAGAGCAAGAGCTCACTCAGCATTTTGCAGTGATGTTGAACATCATCTTTGTGATGTATAGTGGTTCTTACCTGTAGATGGCGCTCCAGTAAAAGAACATAAAGTAGAAGCCTTTATTTCAGTACCTGTTCACTTGGTGCTTGTCTGTAAGAGAATAGAATAAGAGAAGCAGTAAAAGAGAGAGGTTGATTTACACGACCATGTGTATATCGTGTGTTGTTCATATTGTTTAAAAAACATTACGAGTTTAATGAGAAATCCAATGTAGAAGTGCAATGGAGGTGCAAAAGCTGGACTCCAGTGTCTGCATCTTGTTTTGTTCCTAAATATATTTGTGTTGTATGTTTGTGTCTTTTCTAGTGGATTTCCATTGCGGCGCTGTCTGACTGGACTACCATCACTGGACCTGCAGACACATGACATGCAGCACAACAGACATGCCACTTTTTCTGCCGTTAATTTGCGCGATTACAGCTGGGGTTACTCGGGAAGCACAGACAGACAGTCCGTGTACATCTCCTGAACAGATCAGCATGTTTGTTGGCTCACAGGACAATTCCAAGAGCTGAACACAGCAAAACACATACACAAATGCAAGTCTAAAAATATTGGCATTTCAGACACTATAAATGTGTGTGAGAGAGACGTGGATTTATGGTGGAGTTTTGGCTCAATATCACTTTTTCTATTCACCATCTCTAACCAATAATGCTGATCTAAGCTCCCAAGTGCACTTAAAACTAGAGTACATCAATGTGTCCTGTAAAATAATCAACAAATATTAACAGAATGGTAGCAATTCATGATGACTGTGACATTTCTACATGCACTTCGAAAGAGAAAACAAGCAACAAATTTTTCTCAACAGAAATAGGATGTTGGGTAAAAAGTGTGTGTATGTATGTATGTGTGTATATATATATATATATATATATAATAAAAATTTCAACCCCAGAGTGATTGGTACCCTTCTTGAAATTAAGCAAAACTTTGATATAAATATCAATATGTCATTATTTCTTTTTAAACATATTTTGCAAGTTTTTATTATGACCCTGATTATGCTGAATGACATATTTACCTCTTTGTGTATTTTTATATTATCTGACTTGTTAATAACCAGTTTTTATTTCCAGGCTTAGATTAATCAGCTCAGTTAGTAGAAAAATTCAACCATTGTTTGGTCAGTGGTTAAGGCTCTGGGCTACTTATTAGAAAGTCATGAGTTTAAGCCCTGCAATGGATTGGCACTCTGTCCAGGGTGTATCCCGCCTCATGCCCCATGCTCCCTGGGATTGATTTCAACAGGCTCCCTGCGACTCAGTAGGAAAAGCTGTATAGAATATGGATGGATACATGGATGAACTTTTTCCACCTCAGGTCATTCTTAGGCCAAATCGGCACAAGCACAAACATTTCCGACTATTCCACTTTCACTCATTACTGTGTGATAATCTTAGACTTTAGTTACATATGAGTTGATTAATGCAATCATTGAGTCAAACATTTCCTACATGAGCATGCACTGGTTAAATGCTGATTTTAAACACTCCTCTACTGGAAGACACAGGACATTCCTAACTTAGTATATACTTCTACCATTTACTTAAACATTTAATTAGAAAATACTCTCTCTCTCGTCCAGCAAATACTACCTACTACATTATTCCAGTAAGCAGAAGGGTACCGAGGGTACAAAAGATAGTGAAGTGAAGCAAAACACTGTCTGTTAGCAGGAGTGTCAACAGGATTAAATGAGACCGGTAGCAAGCAACAACACCTGATGGAGTAGAACCAATGACTATGGGAAATGTGAGACAGAAAATGATCAAGAAATTCCTTACATGAGAATTAATTAACCATCTGACCAACAGAAGAGTTATTTAATCAAACCAAGTCTGAAAAATATTGATTTATTCTCATGTAGAATATTACAATAATTCCCAGTGAAGTACTTGTGATGTGAGCAACTGTGCTTGTATAAGCCAGAAGAAGAGTCCATCCATCTTCAACCGCTTACTCCTTTTCAGGGTCACGGGGAACCTGGAGCCTATCCCAGGAGGCATCGGGCAGAAGGTGGGGTACACCCTGGACAGGGTGCCAGTCCATCGCAGGGCACAATCACATACACACTCACACACACATTCATACACTACGGACACTTTAGACACGCCAATCAGCCTAACATGCATGTCTTTGGACTGGGGGAGGAAACCGGAGTACCCGGAGGAAACCCCCGACACACGGGGAGAACATGCAAACTCCGCACACACATGGCCCCGGCGGGCAGAAGAAGAGTATGCCTGTGAAAACATTTTACTGGTCATTAATTGTTTTTTAAAATAATTATATATTTTTTTTTAAATAATTACACATCAGAAGGAAATCAAGGCCACCAAACTGAGAAAACGCGCTATTTGGAATAAAGTTGCATAAAGACAACGGGTTCATCATTGATGAATGAACAGTTGTCCAGCTACTATAATGACGTTGACATGACGTCATCGCGTAGCATCGTTTCTTCATTACTAACGTTGTGCCATAGCAACTTAACTACACACAGTGTGACAAGAAGGCAATTTAAAGTCCTAGAAATGGGTGACTGAAATTTGAGGAATGATTAAAACAATAACAACAATAATAATAATGGCTTCGTATTTCTTTAACCGACGCTCCCATAATGCACTGCGGCACAGCGCTGTGCACGTGTGTTTGATACTGGAGTCTGAAAACCGAGAGAAATGGAAAACGGGTTTATGAATGAAGTAGATGAGGAGTATAAACTGTTTCTGGCTCTACACACTGCTGCTCTGAAGGCGGCTCGGATTCCACCGTTGTACTGGAAAAGTCTGCATTATAAACTAAAACATGAGGTAAAAACAACAACAACAATTATAACAGCACAGCTAAACCTATATACTGGTTTGCGCGAGACAGTGAAGTTCGCGTGAACAGACCGTGTAATATAATAAACACGACGGTTGTCATGAATCATGCATGAATGAAGTGTGTGTTTGTGCTGTAGGTGTTTGATGCCGGAGAAGTGTTTGGTATCATGCGCGTGGAACCGGAAGGTGAGGAAGAAACTTCCAGCTCTGGTCGTGAAGATTCGTATCAAGTGATTATAACTCGAGAAAGTGGCCTGCAAGCTTCTGATCCAACCAGGTGAGGGCGCTAAAGCCTCATTTCAACCGGATTACAGCAGCTCGGACAGTAGTTCCGGTTTATAGTAATGAGATATCGTAACTATAGCAACAGCGAGTTCACTTGAACTTGTATTGAAGGGAAAGTGGGGGTGGAAGTGTGTGGTTTAAAAATACTTTACTCTGATTGGTCGGGATGCATAAACATCTTTTTCCGTGTGTGTGTGTGTGTGAGAGAGAGAGAGAGAGAGAGAGAGAGATTTATTTTCACATATGTTCATAACATCTGAGTTTCAAACCACATTTAGATTGGGAACGGTTTCATTATTCACCTTTTGATATATGCATACCATTCTTGATGACCTTATTATTTAAACAGTGGAGAGGTGTGTATACTCTGATGATGATGATCATCGGCGCGCAGGAGCATCACAAACATTTTGACAGCTGATATCTGATTACAATCTGAGCAACTTGATTAAACCATGTGGTGCATTATCGATGAAATAACGCTTAGCTAGCAAAGTTTTAGACCTCTTTAGGACAGACTGACTGTTATGAGGCATAAAAGCAAGCAAAGATTAAAAACTGTCTCAAAGAAAAACAATTTATCTGGCAAGTTTTTCTGACAGCTACATTCGTTACACTTTTCCCAAATGATTTCGGGACATTAATCATTCTGATGCTATGAATGAATGAATGAATGGATGAATGAATGAATGAATGAATGGATCAGGCTGGTGATGAATGGTGAACTATGATGTACCTGTGGTGCAGGAATCAGAAAGGGTTTAATTGCCAAGTACAGTTTTTAGCACATACAAAGAATTTGTTGTGGTGTTGTTGGTGCACGTCACACATTTACTAAATGGATTCATATGTACACAGTATTTATAAATTACAAAATTAGAGACATAAATAGACTTAGAAAAGAAGGAACAGTGGCATGAAAGTCAGTGACTGGAATGTGGACAGAGTCCAAGTGGTTTCTGGACCTTATTAATAATGCTAGTGGCGGACGGGAAGAAGCTATCCATGTGGCGAGAGGTTTTGGTCCTGATGGCCCTCAGCTTCCTACCAGACGGGAGTGACTCAAATATAAAATGTCCGGGGTGAGAGGTCGGCCACAATCTTTCCAGCACGCTTCAAACTCCTGGTGACATACAGGTCTTGGAGCGACGGCAGATTGCAGCCAATCACCTTTTCTGCGGACCGAATGACACGCTGCACCCTGCTCTTGTCCTTGACAGTGCTAGCAGCGTACCAAATGGTGATGGAGGCTGTGAGGATGGACTCAATGATGGCTGTATAGAAGTGCATCATCATTGTCTTCGGCAGATTGAATTTCTTCAACTGCCGCAGGAAGTACATCCTCTGTTGTGCTTTCTTGATGAGGGCACTGATGTTCAGCTCCCACTTAAGATCTTGGGAGATGATAGTGCCCAAGTAGTGGAAAGACTCCACAATGTCGATTGTGGAGCCACAGAGGGTAATGTGGGCCAGTGGCAGTGCAGTCTTCCTAAAGTCCACTACCATCTCTACTGTTTTAGAAGCGTTGAGCTCTAAATTGTTCTGAGTACACCAGGTAACAAGATGGTCAGCCTCCCACCCATAGTCGGACTCGTCTCCATTGGAGACGAGTCCGATAAGGGTGATGTCATCCGCAAACTTCAGAAGCTTGATGAACTGGTGACTGGATCTGCAACTGTTAGTGTACAGGGAAAGAACACAGCCCTGAGGGAAAGAACACAGCCCTGAGGGGATCCAGTGCTAATGGTTAGAGAGTCAGAGATGTTTCCCCATCTTCTCATGCTGCTTCCTGTCAGACAGAAAGTCAGTTATCCACCTCGCTGCTCCAGCCGCTCTTTATGTAGAAACAGATTCCTCCGCCTTTAGTTTTTCCGGAGAGGTCCGTGTCTCTGTCCGCTCTAAAAAGCTGGAAGCCCACGAGCTGTAGCGCAGAGTTGGGTATTAATCCACAGAGCCACGTCTCCGTGAAGCACAAAACAGCAGACGAATAAAAATCCTCATTTCTCACCAACAGCAGCTGGAATTCCTCCAGTTTGTTGGGCAGTGAGCGAACGTTGGAGAGAAATATTCCCGGTAACGGTGTGCGTAAGCCTCGCTGGTGAAGACGCACAAGCGCACCGGCCCGTTTCCCCCTCCTACGGCGCTTCTCTGCTTGTGCAAAGGTGAGCGCACCTTTGACTAAAATGTCCAAAATTTCCAGTGAAGGGAGAAGAAAAATAGGAAATAAATGTGATTGTGTCGTTTCTCTTAGGTTCACGAGCTCTTCACTGGTGAATGAGTTACGGGTCCCATCGCAAGAAACGGTTAAAACACAAAACAAGATAAAATAACGCACACCAACACACCGTGTCAGCCCTCTGCGGCGCCATCTTGGTGTTCCAAAAATGGTTTGCTCCTTGTCTGTTTTCTTTGCAGTGTTTACCTGGTGGATCATGCGTGGACGTATCGGGTGGAAAGTGCCAGGCAGCAGCTGATCGAGGTTCCTGGACTGTTGATCCGAATGGCCAGTCTGATGGGACTTCCTTTCCACGGCGAGGCTCCTGATCCAGACATTGTGCATCTGGTCCTGGACAACACGTGGAAGTTTAATCAGACCTACCAGCTGTCTCAGGGGGTATGACATGTTCCAAATTTGAGGGTTAAACTAGAAAACAACACACCTTTTCTACAATGAATAGTACACATTCAGTGTTATTTGTTAGAAAATCCTGAAATGCAAGTAATATGGTACAAACCCCGAAGAAGAATGTTATATCATCCATCAGCTTCTGCCTCAAGGTTATTAAAAATTATGAAGAGCTATGAATGTTTTACATAGTGATGATTCATGTTAAAGGGATTCCGTGCTAAATAATGGAGACAGAAAATCAGATAGTTACTAAAATATATGTATACACCTTAGTCAGCTAGTTAGCTTTGAATTCCACCCCAAAATGTCTTGGTTATTAATTTATTTTTGTAATATTGTTATTGTCATTTTATTAATATTACTAGTGTTAAAGTTAACTGTGAAAATGTAACACTTCTGTGAAAATGTAACAATAGTGGGAGCAAGTACAGCGATAAAATTCAAATCTGATGTTCAGAATGAATTGATGTGTCTAAACCCGTAAGGGGAAACCTGTAGGTTTAGCTCAAAATATAGTACGGGAATGTCTAGGGAATTCTAACAGTCTGTGTTTTATGACTGATTAACTTAATTACCCAGCGATAAGTTGGCATGGGTGTAGCTATTAAGTCTAGAAGGGATGTTACTACCATTGTTCACCAAGAAAAATATCCTATAAAAATATAGTGAGTGATTGCTGAAGGGGGTTTCCAGGTTGTGCTGGTTTGCTGTAGGTCTGGTCATGTCTGGAGGGATGACTTGGGAAGCCAATCAAGGATGGTGAATGGAGTAATGAGTGGACCAGGCAGTGTCTCGCATACAGATTCGTTGGCCCATTATGGGCAAACTGTTTGGAGTATGCAAAATTATTTTGATAACTTTTGTGAGGCTTACTCTGAAGATGACGTGTGCCAAATCTGTTGATGATTTAACAAAAATATTAGGAGGAGAAGCAAAAAAACAAAGTTTTTGCATAGCTCCAAGATGGCGTAAAATGTAATTAGGAGGAAACTGACATCATATGGTACGTTTAACTTGTCTCAACCCAGGGAATCCAGGGATGCCTAGCTTTTAAATTTTGGATATACTGTTCAAGTTATGGCCATAAACGTACTTCCAAATTAGGTTTCAAATAAGATTTGACCCGATTGTGGTGCTAGAGTTGGTAGCACTTGGCCCAAATTTAGTCCAAATGTTCCATAACCCTCCCCAATCAGTGTACCAAACTTCTCCACAATCAGTGTACCAAACTTTTTACCAGACCTTTATATGTGCTGCCATAGACATCTTAGCCAGAAGATAAAGAAGAAGAAAAGATCTAATAACAGGATAACAAAAACAATAGAATAACAGTAGGGTGCCTACACACCTTCGGTGCT
>JAFFST010045857.1:2417-15296 GCA_022414735.1 Noturus placidus | reverse complement strand
AAAAGCACTGAGGCTAGACGAGAATGGACTAGGCTAGACGTGATTCTTCACCTCATGGGTTTTTAACACTTTCTGATTGACCAAACCACAATTAGGTTGTAACCAATCAGATATCATCTTTAGTTCGGGGTGTAACTGCATTATCCTCCACTCTTTCTCAGTAAAATTTTAGGCGGGATTTTTTTATAATGAGAATATAATGCAAGTTAACAACATGTACTATACACCAGCATTCTGGAAACGCAAAATCCAACCCATACATCGTCAACATGATGTACTTCGTTATACAACTAACTCATTAATTGTAAATGCATGAATGATAAAAAGCATAATAATTCAGTTTTATTTGTATAGTGCTTTTAAGAATGGACATAGTCACAATGCAGATTTCTTAAGCACTTTGTTAGTTAAAGACATGGATAATATGTGATTACAAGTCATAATAAGATTATTCTCAGGCCTACAACTATAGTAGGGATTGTATAGTGATCTGATCCACTTTGATATGTAAAACTTGTATGTGCACTTGAAATGAATAATGTATTATACCTGTTTCCATTGGGGAGTTCAAAGGTCTCATTCCAAGCAGAGTCTGCTCCAGCTCTCTCTCTTTGTGAAATCACCCCTTCCCCCCGTGTTAAATCACAGGATTTAATGGTGTCTTCTACAAGTGAGAAACCAGAAGGGTGGACCTCATGTTCTTTACTCAGCTGTTCATCAAGCCGAGAGACATGAGGTTCTTAACGCTGCAGGATGAATCTCAGGTTTTGTGTTGCTTTCATGAGTTTGGCATTATTGTGTGACAGTTAGTCTAATCCTCATCTGCATAGCTCTTTAAGTTAGACTTTGTGGTGACATCTCAACAGGATCTTTATGGCCCAAATGGTGCCTTGGTGTGGATCTGGGGTCTTTCATGTAATCCTGTTTATTGGTCTGTCTCACAGATAGAGACCCTTCACTGCCTGGTTTGCTCTGAGGTCATGTTCCGGTATTTCGGTTGTAATTATATTAAGCACTTTGGGGTATTGAGGGGATTCAGAAAGGAATCTGTTATAGGTCAATAATCAGTTGTAGAAAAGCTCTCCAATCTAATTAAAAAACTTGGAGACAAGCGGTTATAGATGTCAGAAGATCAAACTTTATTTAACTAAAATAAAGCTGAGACCTCTGCAGATAGTCAGGATCAATACAGTCATGACGCAGGCTTTTATACTGTCCTGAAACAGTGAGCTCAACTAGGCAGGGTTTACCCGTTTTTCCTTTGGAAACAACCCGTCTATTCACCACAATTAATTCCTTCATATGCTGTTTATCTTGTCCCCAAGTCCAGTCAGTTAATTTAAAAAAAAAAAAAAAAAAAAAGGTTTTATGATGTTGCATGTTTACTCTTTCAACATAATCATATGTTAAATCACAAGGTTAAATACTGATTTATGTTAATTCACGAGGTTAAATACTGGTTTAAATGCTCCTCTACTGGATGATACAGGACATTTCTAACTCCGTACATACTTATATCATTTACTCGATTAGAATATACTCACAATAAATACATACAACGCAGTGGTATGATGAAATGGTTCTACTGTAACTTTACTGTTACTAAAACTTCTTCAGCCATATAAATGATTAGATGATTTTATTAAATCTGTTTCTTTGGATTGTGCATCAGGTCTCTGGGTGATAATCTAGAAGATTAATCAACACATATTCTGTCCAATCAGAATCGAGGCTTTAACAGCGCTGTATAAAATATAGATAAATAGATCATAATGTGAAATCTAATTGAGTTTGCATCCTTGATTTCTGTAACAGTTTATTAATAGAGTTGGGGGGGGTGTGTGTGTGTGTGTGTGTGTGTGTGTTGCAGTCTGCAGAGGAGAAAGTGCCTGTCTGGTACATAATGGATGAGTTTGGTTCCCGTGTGCAGCATTCGTCTCAGCCGTCCTTCTGTATGGCTCCTCTGTTCTACATTCCTCAACAGATCGCATATTCTGTGCTCTGGCCTCTGCAGGATCTGGAGAATGGAGGTACAGACACACACACACTTACTCTCACACATGCTGTTTCTGGTTATGGAGCAGTGGTCATTAATCTTTTAAAAAGCCTGTTTCCGGTGCCTTTTTTCTCCTCATGGACTCTGTGTTATCATAGTAAATAAATAAATAAATACCTTAGGTCTAGGAGTCATAGGAGTGACACACTAGAGCTGCCGTTAATGGCTGAATCATGATTATTGTAATTATTCATCCAGTTCAGGAATGGAAAATCTAAAAATGGGTCAAAACGCAAATGATCTGGGCTTCAAGGATTGAAGAATCCTTTTAAATAAAACACGAAGAGGACTTTTCTTCAAATTGTACAGGTGTATATAATAAACCTGTATTAAATATGTAAAACATGCCTGCTGCTGCTTGGGGTGTTTTCACACAGCAGTCAAAAATGTCAACAACCCTTTTAGCAAAGATTGTATAGAAATGATAGAAACAATCCAAAGCCAGTGCTGAATAGGATTTTTAAGTGATCATTATAAATGTCTAGGTTAAACATCAGTCATTTTGTGAGTCACTTTGTGTGTCATTTGTGTGTCCGATACCAGTTCAGCAACTCACGTGCCTGCAGCCCGTAGAACACAACACGATTGGTGATGTTCTGGAGTCAAATTGCTTTCTAACTGCATTCAAAATCAGTGATTAGATAATTATATGATGGTGAGTCAAATGGAAACTGCGTGACGTGTCACGTTTTATTCTCTTCCTCCAGTAAGTCAGAGTCTAATTACTTTCTCACCGAGGCCCCGTTCATACCTTCATTAACATCTGTCCTGGGTAATCGGATCATAAGTGGTCAGCACTACGTACAAGTGCGAACGGGATCAAAACAGTCTTGATGACTCCTCATAATCGCGCACTCAGACCCCTTTCAGAGGCAGTCTGGGAACGCATAGAACACATTTGTAGAGTGAGCGCAAAGGTGTCTCGATGTTGCCTGCAACAAAAGACCAACAAATCGACTGCCGAATTTGCCGTAGTTGGAAGATATGTAATCGTTACGAGATCATTTGGAAACTATGGACTATGCATTGAAAAACTTTTGAAGCAGATTGTACAAGTACATGAGATGATTGAATGATTCAACGTGTGTGTGTGTGTGTGTGTGTGTGTGTATGTGTGTGTCTCTTAATCACTTCAGTAGGCCCATCCTCTCTACCACAAAAGTTGAATGATTAGTGCTTCTTGATCTTTCACTTGATTTCTCGATCTACTCCAGATGAGGTGACGAGGGATTACTGTTACGGGGAGCCTGATTCACTGGTGAGGAAGTGTCGACTGTTACCATGGTTACCTGCTGACCTGGAAGGAGTGAGCGATGAGACTGTAGAGCCTGCTGACCTTTATTACGAGGTTTGTCTACTTATTTAATCATAACCTGATAACACAGGGGCGGCTGTGGCTCAGTGGGTAGAGCGGGTTGTCCACTAATCCACTAATCGTGAGGTTGGTGGTTCGAATCCCGGCCCGGGTGATCCCATGCCGAAGTGTCCTTGGGCAAGACACTGAACCCTAAGTTGCCCCCGATGGCAAGCTAGTACCTTGCATGGAAGCTCTGCTACCATTGGTGTATGAGTGTGCACTTGTAAGTCGCTTTGGATAAAAGCGTCTGCTAAATGAATAAATGTAAATGTAAATGTAACTTGTTGAAGCTCTCTGGAAGGAGTCTCCAGTATCTTGGATAGTCATATACGAGTTTACTCGAACAGTTTAAAAAAACAATAAGGTTAAAATCTCGGAGACACAAATCCCTCAGAGGCTCATGATTCTCAGAAAGCTTCTCTGCTCAGCAGCCGTAACCAGGTTCTTGTCAGATGCTTGTTAAAACATGTCTAGGACACCGTTATACGGAACGTTATACGAGCATTTATTCAACGTTTCCTATTTCCTGAAAAGAGCAACTGAGTGCATAAGGAACGAGTCTGTTAAACAAGTTAATTACATAATACAAGGAAATAAGGAAGACGCAAAAAAAAAAGTAAGTAAAATGTGGAATGTTTTTGTTTTTATTTTTTCAACACGCTAGGTTAAACAGACCTGAAATTGAGCATAGGATGCATACTTGCAAACACAGTATGCGTCTCAGATTCTAGATTCTTCCCTAATTTAGGAGGCTCATCATATGGCACCAGCCCTGCAGTGTTTAATGGCAGAATGACACAACAGTAGTGTTTAGTTGCAGAGTCCACTGCTGGGAACTCATGCGAGCACTTAAACACCAGACGTCATGACCTCAGGAGCTCCAGGAAACGTGATGAGGAGACGAACGCCAAAGAAGAAAGTGATGTGATTAATGCGAAGTCCTGTATGGAGGGTGTGTATTCCAGCGTCCTGATCTTGCCTTTAAAAGCTCCTGGATCATTCCTTTATGTAAAATACATAAAGGCCGGCATGATAGGTGATCTTTCAGCACACGCAGCTTTCTACTCTGTCAGGACGATTGAAAGTGTTGTTCAGTTCCTTGTCAGATCAAGACTTGACCTCTGACACTCGCTCTTGGCTGAACTTCTGATCGTAAGAAATGAAAGGTATGTCCCATAAGAGATTTCACATGATAGCACTATTCACACAAACACACACACTGGTATAAGTCAGTGGTTCTTAACCAGAGGGGCGCAGATCGGTGGGATCAGAAGGTGGTACGCAAAACTCAGACAGGACATCATTTGGTACTTGGTGTATTTTATTGCTTTTAAAATAGAATATACATAAATGAAAACCCAGCATTATCTCTCCTTCTGTATTTTCTTTTTGCTGGGGAGGGGTGGAGCTTAGCCTGCCTTTTATCTAGCTGCCAGAGTTGCCACCCTAGCCACTTTTCAGACCCCTTTTTTGTTTTATTATTTATTTATTTTCTAAATGTTTTTAAATAAACGCCTAGCGACTTTTTGGTCAAACCTTAGTAACTTTCCAAATGTCGCAAGTACTGTCCTACAAGCACGAGGTCTTGCTTTCCTGCTGCACTCACACGTCTCTCTGACTCAGTGAATATCTGAGAGCCGGATAACGAGACATGTTTTTCCATGTAAAATATTCCACGTTATTACAGCATTGTTCAAAGTAGCTTGGTGTTCAGAAACATTTTTGATCATTCATGTTCCATACCTGTCCGTTATATAGTTTTATAAAAGTTATTTAAAAAAGTTATGAAAAGTAATTTAAAAAGTACAAGTGTTTATCAAAAACAGAATATTTTATATGTGTGTGTGTGTGTATATATGTATATGTGTGTGTGTGTGTATAAATGTGTATATATAGGTGAGTGTTTTGGGTGGATGTGTGTGTGTCCGTATGCGCGTTTATGTGCGTGCGTAATTGGGGAGTGTGGGAATGTCTCATTGATACAGGTCTCCGGAAGGTGGGTAGGGGTTGGGAATAACTCTTTGACTATGATCTCGGGAAGGTGGCTGACATCTGTTTATGCAGATTCCAACGGAACCGGGGATGTTTACTTTTATTATCCTATACCTCCCCTTACAATTGTCACGGGGATTAATTTTTATCTTACATCGTATACACCTGTCGTGTAATTACATCAGCGTATGCGCGCGCGTGTGTGTGTGTGTGTGTGTGTGTGTGTGTCTCATTGAAGATGGTCTCAGGAAGGCGGGGTGGGGTGTGGAATGTATGTGTGTGTGTGTGTGTGTGGGTGACATCTGTTTTTATGCAGATTCCAACGGAACCGGGGATATTTAACTTTTATTATCCCATACTTCCCCTTACAATTGTACAATTTTTATATTACATCCTGAGTCATTGAATTAGAATGGGAGAAAATTAAAAATGATTATGAAAAAAATACAAAGTACAGTAGGAAAAATAGTGACTCGCGTGTATTTCACTGCTCTTCTGACTGAGCCGCTGCATCCTGACTCCGCCCTGCAGAGTTTTTTTCTTCTAAAGCCCGCGGTGCAGGTGTGTTTTTTTTCGAGAGAAGAACATAGTTATCAGTAGTTGTTGTCGTCGCTCTTTTTTCTTCTGGGCAAAAAGATTCTTATAAACCAACATGCCACCATCGATTATGTTTGAGAACTGTAATGAACGGCTCATCAAAGGGTCCCATTCTTGAGCTGCTCGCTGAAGTTCAGTGGCCATTCTCAGCATTGTTGCTAAGCGACCAAGTGTTAGTCCATCCTCCTCATCTTTATCTTGTGTCCTCTTCTTCCTCTTCTCTTTCATCGTCGTTTGGTGGCTTTGTCATTTCTTCCAGGTCTGCATCGGTCAGCAGATGTGTGTCTGCATCAATCAGGGCATTAATGTCATCCGGAGTCATGTCATTAAAGCCGTCTCCTCCAAGCTGTTTAGCGAGATTCACAGCTGTATCTACGGCAGAGTGATGGGTCTCGTCAAGCGAGCCTCCGGTTGGGTTTTGCACTGCTTCTGGCCACAGTTTTTTCCAGCAGGCATTCAAAGTTTCAGTTTTCATCTCCTGAATGGCCCTATGAATATTTTGGAGACATGATGCGATGGTGTATCCACGCCAGTAGTCCATTAGTGAGAAATCTTGATCCGAGTCCATACCCTCAACAAGATGTTGCAGGGTGTTGCGCGTATAGAGAGCCTTGAAAGCACGAATGATGCCTTGGTACATGGGCTGAATCAGGGAGGTAGTGTTTGGCGGCAGAAATTCGATTTGCACATCATCATACGCCAAATCATCAGCGTGACCTCCGGCGTTGTCAACGAGCAGAAGCACTTTAAAGTCTAGTCCTTTTCCTCTCAAATAACACTTGACCTCCGGGATGAAACAGTGTTTGAACCAATCCAAATTGAGCGCTTTCGTCATCCAAGCCTTTGCGTTGTGCATCCAGTAAACAGGCAAATCATCCTTGATTTTGTTTTTCAGTGCTCTGGGATTTTTAGACCTATAAATAAGCCCTGGTTTAATAATAAAACCTGCAGCATTTCCGCATTCCGCAGTCAAACTATCTTTTTGGGCTATAAATCCTGGGGCTTTGGCTTCTTCCTGCATGATGACGGAGCGGGAGGGCATTTGTTTCCAAAATAAACGAGTCTCATCCATATTAAAAACTTGTTCAGGCTTATATCCCCCTTCCTCAATGATCGCTTTAAAGTTATTGTTCACGAATGCTTCTGCTCCAGCGGTATTTGCAGAGGCGATCTCTCCTTGCAGAGAAACATTTTTAAGTCCAAAGCGTTTCTTAAATTTTTCAAACCAGCCCTTGCTAGCATTAAATGCGCTTGGTACTGCGTGAACAGCACTTGATGATGGCCCGGTATCTGCATCCTCCTCCTCTTCCCTGTCACTGTCGCTGTCAGCAAAGGTTTGATACAGTGATCTAGCTTTTGTGCAGATAACGTTCGTATCCAGTGTAATGTTTTTTTTTTCTGCAGTCATTAATCCACAAAGCTAATGCAGACTCCATCCTTACCATGGTCTTGTTGCAGATAATTTTTTTTTTAATAAGGATACTTTTTGCATCCTTATTAAAACTTATTGCTGCTGTCGTCCTTATGTTATTTTCCTCCTTCTTTATGGAACGATTTCATTAATTCCGTAATGTCGACCTACAGCCGCATAGCTTCTACCTTCCTTTAGCATGTCCAGAAGTTCAACCTTTTCTGCGATAGTTAGCATCTTCCTCTGCCTTTTGGGCCCGACCGCAAGTGCTTTTGTCGGTGCAGAACGTTTTGTCGACATTATGGGTTTTAGAGAAACTTGAAACTGCAAGAGAATTTGCAAACTTAAATTTGGCAAGCTGTTTTACGTACGTGTATAAACCGCAACGTTATTGACACGCAGGTAGAGAAGAAGTGGAGAGACTGTTTAGCCAATCAAAATGCAGAACATGATGCAAATCCGTGAAGCAGCGAGACCGTGAAAGGTGAACCATGATATAGCGAGGGTTCACTGTATTTAACTTTTATTATCCTATACACATCCCTTACAATTGTCACAGGGATTAATTTTATTAGTCTACATCTGTCATACAACTGTCATACACCAGTCACGGTCATTAATTTTTATTATACTATATCCTATACATCTGTCATACACCTGTCACGGGGATTAATTTTTAATACCTTGACCTTTGACCTAGACCTGTCAAAATCCAAGTTACAAAACATGAAGGGCATATCTCTCTCTGTTGTATGGTATTGGTTAAATGATGTCACCATTCCCATGCATCATGATAAATGATACTACCCCAAGGTGCTAATCCAATCTGTATGCTTTAAAATATGTAAAGTGGAGGTTCTTAGCTTCTCAGTGTTCTCTTTTATTTATATATATATATATATATATATATATATATATATATATATATAATATAGATTCTCATACACTTTTCAGAGTACAACAAAATAGATCAATACAGAATCAATTTTTTTTACCCCAATAACAGCCCCTCCCACCTCACCCAAGAATGTATACATGTGATTCATTTATTAATGATTCATGTACATGTGATTTAATTACATATGTTTCGTATTAAATGTGTTACATTAAATGTGTTACATATGTTTCGTGGGGCGGCTGTGGCTCAGTCGGTAGAGCGGGTTGTCCACTAATCCACTAATCATAAGGTTGGTGGTTCGAATCCCGGCCCAGGTGATCCCATGCCGAAGTGTCCTTGGGCAAGACACTGAACCCTAAGTTGCCCCCGATGGCAAGCTAGCACCTTGCATGGCAGCTCTGCTACCGTTGGTGTGTGAGTGTGTCTCATTTGTAAGTCGCTTTGGATAAAAGCGTCTGCTAAATGAATAAATGTAATGTAATGTATTATTTTCATAAATCCATACAGAATATAAGAAAAGAAAGAAATTAAAAAAAGGGGGGGTAAGATGGAGAGTATTGACCATCCACCTCTCCTTAATCTACCTCCAGGGGGCGTACATCCTTGAAGTAGGTAATAAACTGTTGCCATTTTCCCAAAAATGAGTCTCCGCTACCTCTGATGTTATACTTGATTTTTTCCAGCTTCAAAAAGAACATTAGATCTTTAAGCCAGACTGATATAGAGTTGGGTTGTGGAGAGGTCCAATACAACAATATTCTGCACTGAGCAAGCAACGATGCAAAGGCCACAACACTAGCTTGTCTATGGTTCAGCTTTTCAGTGTTTTCACGTTTGTCTCAGTTGGATGTTCAAATGCTCCGTAGTGAATGTGGATACGTCATGGTTACACATTCTGCAGCATTGATTTGTCAAGGAAACCCATGCAGATTCTTCCTGAGCCAAACAGTTGCTGCTTAGTCTCACCCTCCCCGTTCCCAGATTGGTTCAAACTGTCATCTATTCCATCAATCAAAATGTTTCTTGGTGGGGGGAAGTAGGGGAAGGGAAATTCCTCATTTGAGAGACACATCTCTTTTATGGACACATCGACATCGTCAATAAATAAAATACCTTTTTTTCATTGAAAAACGTATTGTATAAAATTATAATAAATGGCTATAACTTGCTAAGGGAATGTCAGATGAAGACAATTTCATTTGGAAGTCTAAAACATCCAGGTATAACTTTCTAACGGAAAAAAAGCTTCAGGAGATTGTTTGTGTTCACAGTAAAAAAAAAAAAAAGCACAGATTGGTTTCTACTGTTTCTCTATAAATTCCTTCATTCTCAAACCCAAAAAATGTTTAATTGTAATTTTAATTGAGCTAGGTTGAAAATTAAAGTTCTTCTGTTTAAAATGATGTATTGCACTTGATGCTGACTGCTAGAATAGGGTTACAAAAACAAAAAAATATATATAGGAGAGCCAGATTTCCCAAAACCCGATCTAGGTTTTTAAGAGTTAACCAATAACATGCAATTGAAGTATTTTGACGTATAACAAAAACAATGACCTAAACCTGTCAAACTTATTTTGATAGTTTATATTCTCTTTCTATCATGACCCAAGGAACAGACACGTGTACATCATGAGTGAACGTGAACTCAAATTAAATTGACTTTAAATGTTTAAATCATGCAACGTCTTCATTTTCAAAGTTTGTTGCAGTGGCGGAAATCAGAACAAACGTTATTAATATTTATTATAGAGTTCTTGTACTTATTAGTACGTTTGACTGGTTAACTACATTGAATGGGTTTAATCAAACATCGAAAATTCTGAGATAACTACATCACCAACTTCAATATAGTGCCATTTGTCATCATTCTGTGAATGGACGTTTTAGGAATAAAAAGCGTTATAGATCAATCAAATACGATTTAATTAGTGAGACTAATAAAACATATTTTTACTGAGGGAGTCTATGGTTAAAAGGGTTCCTGGCTGCACTAATCATACAGTGGTAGGCAGTGGTACCTCAGTTATAGAGATGTTGGGCTACTGATCGAAAGGTCGTGAGTTCAAACCCCAGCGCCGCCACGGTTGGGCCCTTGAGCAAGTCCCTAAACCCTCAACTGCTCAGATGTATAAATTAAATAAAGTCGCTCTGGGTAAGGGTGTTTGCCAAATGCCGTAAATGTCATACCCTTAACTATAAGAAAAGTACTTATTTACTTATATCTATGTACAGACTCTTGTTTCTGGTTGTACCTTGACCTTATGTCTTTAAACACAGGTGAGACTCAATGAGCGTGACAGTATTGATCTATATCAACACCTTCTAGATTCAACAATTCAACTCTGACATAAATATGATTCATATAACAATAATAATGCTATCTTTATTATAGATCATATTTTAATGGTCATTTTTAAAGACATTATCTTTATGCCTCTCATTTCTTTAATGTCTTATTTTAGACCATTTTACAGGAGAACAAAGAGAAGCTTCCAGTAGAAATCCAAGCCTACAGCGTGCCTGATGGGAAAGTACTAAAGTGGGTAATATTTCCATACTCTCAAGTGTATGCATATTGTGCTTGCTTTTTCGAGATGATAATACCTAAGGAAATATATACGACATAAAAGGGGGGGGGGGGGGTTGTAATATGTTGTATAACAGGGGTCCCCAACCCCCGGGCTGCGGACTAGTACAGGTCCATGGGTCATTTGGTACCGGGCTGCACAGAAAGAATACATAATTTGCATTATTTCCGTTTTATTTAATATCTGAGCCTGAATGATGTTTTATTTTGAAAAGTTACCGGATTCTCTCCGTTGCATCCGTCTATGATTCACTCTTGACACATGTCTGTTTGTCCGAGAGTCAATCTAATTAGATGATTACACGTATACTTTATCGTAATGCACACTCATGTCTAGACTGGTATTTGGTATTCGTGAAGTGTTCGGAACAGTTCGTTCATTGATACATTTCAATAAGATTCTACTAATTAATGCAGTTTCTTTCAGGTCTTAGTAGTGTCCTAAACTTTTATAAGAGTAAAATCAATTGTCCATATTTTACCCTAAGGGTATGACCACAAAACCTCTCTTCACTAGTCCACTTTGCTCTTTTCCCTGCAGATATAGATATATGTTGACGCTTTTTACAATGATGGGGTGCGTGTGTGTGTGTAACAGGGTCTACACAGAGATGAAGCAAGTTTCGGACCATCTGAAACATCCACAGTTCCACTTCACCGAACTTGAGGATGAAGCCGATGTTCTATGGATGTATTCTCACATCCGTGATTATAAGTATGTGTGTCAATTATATATACACAAGTATAGTTGGAGGAAAAGCATACCCAGTCAGTTCATCATCACGACTGAGTGAAGACAAATACTAAGAAAATGTGTTTTCTTGTTAGTTTTTTTTTTTAACGATGCATTGTTTTGCTGTTAGGAAGCTGAGTGAGGAGCGACCTCGCGTCCTGCTGAACCAGTTCCCCTGTGAGACAATTTTAACCACAAAGGACTGCCTGGCATCAGTGGCACGGAGGGCAAAGCAAGGAGGAACTGGTCCACTGTGGCTTCCCACGACCTTTAATCTTCAGACGGAGCTCCCCCAGTTTATCAAACACTACCTGCAGAGGCAGGAGAGGTCAGTTATCTGGTTGTATTTAATACTGGCTCATCAGGACCAGGCTTCCAGCTTCAATTGTGTGAGAAGTGTATTTGTTCTCTGTTGGTTTCTCAGAGGAGAAGATAATCACTGGATCTGTAAGCCCTGGAATCTGGCCAGAGGTTTGGATACACACATCACTAACAATCTCGACTACATCATTCGACAGAGGGAAAGCACCCCAAAGGTATGCATGTTTACAGTGTTTAAAAATAAATAAATGAAATATAAAAATAAAAAGTGAACTCTTAGTCATAATAATCCACCATCCAAGTAATAAATAGTTAGCGTGGTCCTGGGATGGTCAACAAACGTGTTGTATAAATCCTAACAGAAATGTACAGATGTACACCGATCTTGTAACAAATGGAAAAAACAGGTCAAAGGTCATCACGGTTGTTACACACACATACACACCCAAACAAATAGACAAACACCAATCCTTCCCACAACACACACACACCCTAATAAAAAGAAATCTGACCTATCTGTTAACGAATGATGAAACTGAAAACCAGCATATCCACCACCAGGCTAGCCATGATCTGAGCAGTGACGGGAAAACTGTTGGGCAGAATTATTGATCAAGGCAACTGCCATGGCTGCGCGACAAATCACCCGAGTCGACTCATGCTTGTTCGATCCGGACGCTTACGATCTGCACACGAGTGCGTGAGGCGGCTGTGGATCAGTTGGTAGAGCAGGTTGTCCACTAATCGTAGGGTTGGCGGTTCGATTCCCGGTCCACATGACTTCACATGCAGAATTGTCCTTGGGCAAGACACTGAACCCCAAGTTTCTCATTTACATTTATTCACTTAGCAGATGCTTTTATCCAAAGCGACTTACAAATGAGAGATACAAGCAAAGTGATATCAAGCATAGAACAATACAAGT
>JAFFST010045855.1:71556-83875 GCA_022414735.1 Noturus placidus | reverse complement strand
ATAAGTATAGCTAACTCATCCCTCTCTCTCTCTGTATAAGTATAGCTAACTCATCCATCTCTCTCTCTGTATAAGTATAGCTAACTCATCCCTCTCTCTCTCTGTATGAGTATAGCTAACTCATCCCTCTCTCTCTCTGTATAAGTATAGCTAACTCATCACTCTCTCTGTCTGTATAAGTATAGCTAACTCATCCCTCTCTCTCTGTATAAGTATAGCTAACTCATCACTCTCTCTCTCTCTGTATAAGTATAGCTAACTCATCCCTCTCTCTCTCTGTATAAGTATAGCTAACTCATCTCTCTCTCTCTCTCTTTCCTCCCCTCTCTCTCTCTCTCTCTCTCTCTTCCCCTCTCTCTCTCCTCCCCCTTCTCTCCTCCCCCTCTCTTTCTCTTTACTTCTTTTTCTCTCCTTTTCTTTCCTTCCCTCTCTCGCTCTTTACTTCTTTTTCTCTATTTCCTTTTCTTTCCTTCCCCTTTCCTTCCCTCTCTCTTGCTCTTTACTTCTTTATCTTTCCTTTTCTTTCTTTCCCTCTCTCTTGCTCTCTGCTTTTTCCTTCTCTCACTCTCTTTCCTTCCCTTTTTCTCTCTCTCGCAGTCTTTTTCTTTCTTTCTCTTTCCTTCCCTCTTTCTCTCCCTCTCTCTCATATATCAGAAGGTTGTGGGTCACCACTGTTGAGCCCTTGATCGAAGCTTTTAATCTGCCCCAGGAGCACTGTATCATGGCTGATCCTGCACTTCCTAACCAGCTGGGATCTGCTATGAAGTGAAGAAAAGAACTTCACTGTAATTATGTGACAAATAAAAACTTCTACGTTTAATTCCACTGTAATGAAATGTTCAAACACACGTCTCGGATCAGAGTCTTGCTCAATGCATCGGAGGGAACTGATGAACCTGCAAGAAACCCACAGACCTTGGAGGCACCAAAACTATCTGCTTCCATGTTTTTCCACGTTTACACTCTCCGACCACCAGATGGCAGTCTTTTTCTTTGCAGACTAAAGTTTGGGTACTGCATAAATATAATATAAATATAAACATCTGTCATATGTTTCATAATTTGCTACAGATTGTTACTTTTCCCAGGACCGCACAAAATCTATACAAAATAATCTAACATTTGGAAAAACTAATTACAGGTCGTTTAAAGAAAATGTGAAATGATCATTAAGAACAAGTAGCAGAATGACGGTTATGCTGATGATTTGAAATGTATGAACATGCTCTCAATTCCACTGCTCTCCTTTCTGGCCTCACATCATTAATGTGAGGTGCACAGGTTCCCATCCCTGCTCCTGGTGTTGCTCTTGTCCTGGAGATTTGACTTTTTTCCCTGCTCGCAAGTCATATGATCCAACTAATCCACTAACTAACGAACGAACCTTTGCACTAGCGTAATGACTTAACTCTAGTGTAAGTAATAAGGAGCCACGACCATGCTATTATTAAAGCTGTGTTATGCAGAGAGTGGGCAGTCTCAAAACCTTACACAGGTGACCTGGAACCTCAGATAAAGATAAGCATATGATGGTGTCTCACCTGGCTGGTATGGAGCCAGTACTTGAATTTCTGCCGACGGCGGATGTGAGGCAGAACCAGGCGGTAGAAGGCGTGTTCACCTGCGAGAGTGAGTAACGCCCCAGTCACTCCCACACACAGCAACACAAACAACCCTGAGAAATGCTGGATACCCATCTGCAACGTCTGCAGGGAGAAGTCACACATTATAATACTGTTATTTGTCTTACTAGGCTAAGTCTTTCTGTAGCATGGAAAATGGAATTATGTCACATGATTCTTGGAAGCACATTTGGGGAAATGTCTAGAAGATAAAGCACTTTTAAACAAACCGCACATTTAGGTATTGGTCAGTGTAGAAAGTGAGCATGTGTGGAAGAGCAGTTCACTTCTGCGAGCACTGAGCACTTACACACCTCTGCTTGCCAGGACTACACGTTGTCGGCTCATTTTAAATGAGCGTTCTCGCCGACACCGCTTTGTGCACTTGGCTCGCCCTGACTCGTGCACTCTCTTAAAGATACTATTCCAAATGGTAGAACAATGGTGGTTCAGTGGTTAAAGGCTCTGGGTTACTGATCAGAAGGTCAGGAGTTCAAGCCTCAGCACTGCCGCCCGACCGCTGTCGGACCCTTAACCCTCAATAGCTCAGATGTATAAATGAGATAAACGTAAGTCGCTCTGGATAAGGACGTCTGCCAAAAATGCCCTAAATGTAATAATGTCAGTCTTCAGCATAAACCTAACTGCTAGCAATTAACACGGACAGAGCTAAATACAGACTTCTATGAAGCTCCTGTTTGCAAACCTTAAGTACTCATTTCACTAGCAGTATTTTTGAGTACCAAAAACATGTACTCGCTCATAAGAAAAAAAAGTGCCATACAAATAACATTGAATTTTCTGTTCTGCTTATCTTACACAAGGTTGCAGGGAGCCTGGAGCCGATCCCAGGGAACTTGTGGCACAAGGCGGGGTGTTAATCCATCGCAGGGTACAATCGCATACACATTCACACACCATGGACAATTTGGAAATTCCAATCAGCTTATAACACGTGTCTTTGGACTGGGGGAGGAAACCCCCAATGCACAGGGAGAACGTTTTCTTTTCCCACTCAGGGCAGAGGTGGGATTCAAACTGTCAATCTCCGGCAACCGTGCTAGGACATAATATCCCCTCGACCCTCCGATTGAAAGAATCATGATGTATTATCATAAGAACGTCTCAGCAATGCATAGACAAGCAGGAAATTAATCCACAGATGAATTACAGTCACAAGATTACATTACCAATATGGAACTACACAGACCTATGGATAAATAAAGCACTTTATTTCTACTGAAAAGGAACTTTCAGCAAGCTGCTTATTTAAAGAAAAAAAAAGGGTAAGAATTAAATATATCTGTATAAATGCTCCATGCATTCCTGAATGTTGTGTGAGATACGCTGAAGAATGAATGCGCAGATATTGGAAGGCTTTTGTGCAATAGCAGTTCTGAGCCCTAGGTGTCTTGTTTCTGTCAGAGGGATGAAACCTCAAATATCTTTGAAAAGGCCCCTTTGAAATGTCCATGCGATACCCGAGCCAAGCAGTAGGGGGCATTGCATTTCTGTCAGTCTCATGGCAGCTGAGGTTTCATCTATAACATGGTATTCAGAATTCATTGCAAAGATGTACAGCGTCCTCTCAAGATGGAGAACGGATCCTACTGACTAGAACTAATTGGAATTAGGAAAAAAAAAATATTATGTCTAATTGAAATCGAAGCTATGCTCATATACAATGTGTCTTGGAGTTGTTTGGTTTTGATTCTTTAAATGTGAGAAATGCCAAGCAGTTTGAAACTCTCCAGGATGAGACACCAGTCCATCTCAGAGCACCATGCACACACACGCTCACACACTCATTCCCACTAACAGGAAATTTAGCATAGCCAATAGACCTACCAGTATGTTTTTAGGAGGGGAGAGGGAACCGGAAAACCCAGAGGAAGCCCAGGCATACACAGGAAGAATATGCTAAACTCTACACAGACAGCAACCCACACTGAACCGGGGACCCCGGAGCAATGCGGCGGCAATGCTACCCACTGCACCACCGCATAGAGAAAATATTTTGCGTGATGACATCGTGTAAAACTAATGCGAGGTCAATCATGAGAACAATGTTGCTAGGCAACCAGAATATCATGGACGATGACTATTATCTAGCTAATGACTGAAGCGATGGTTTTAGTTAGCCAGTATGTTGTCCTTAGATCTTCGAGAGACAGTGTGAATAAAACTAAACTATCAGGAATATTAGCGTTTATATTACATTTACGTAAATTAAATTGTAATTACTCTGACCATAAACTTCATTTTCATGGGTTTGGCCACCCTGCTGAAAAATAAACCCCAACAGAAACCGTGACAGAAATTCTAATGGTTTCCACTACAAATACCATTACTAATTCTATGAGGGTTTCTATAGTTTTCTTTTTCTTCAGTAGGGCACATTGGGCTGTTTCCATTATAAATACCATTACAAACCATCAGTGAACCAATAAAACCATTACATTTATTGGTCCTTAATGATATCCATGAGACATAACATTCCACCAATAGAAGGCAACCACTTGCCAGCGGAGACCCACAGGGACCATTACAGTTGCCATTAAAACCAATTCAATTCCCATTATGGTAAATGGTGCACTTTATATAGCACTTTTATACAAAGTGCTTTACACTGTGTCTCATTCACCCATTCTCTCTCACACTCACACTCACACACCAATGGTAGCAGAGCTGCCATGCAAGGCGCTAGCTTGCCATCAGGAGCAACTTGGGGTTCAGAGTCTTGCCCATCGACACTTCGGCATGTGGAGTCACATGGGCCGGGATTCGAACCGCCAACCCTACGATTAGTGGACAACCTGCTCTACCACCTGAGCCCCAGCCGACCCACCCATTATAACCATTAAAACCATTACAAACATTTTGGAGTGTTTCTATTGTTTGTTTTTGTTGTTCAGCAGGGCATGTTCAGAGGTCAAAAAACCTCTGAAGTAGTACATACCACAAAAACCAGTAAAAAAAAAACAAACTGTAAAGACTGCAACATTTTCAATACATCAAAGGCAACACTGTCTGCTTGTGCACCGGTCATGAATAGTGCAACAGCTTTGACACACCTACACAGTTATCAACTCAAGCGTATTGATTTACTTCTTTCCAAGATTTCACACGACTGCCAATTAGCTACTATACACTGCATACTTTTTTACAAATTGGATGCTATCTAGCAGAGTACGAGCTTGTAGTTATGTTAATCGAGGTCAGCAGGTTAACCTTCACAGTACAGTAATATTTAACATACCAAAGAGCCTGTACAACTGACTGAACAGTCATGTTTTATATCACCAGAGAGGTTTTTGAAAGATAACTAGCAACAGAATCCTAATATTACTTTTATAAACACATGTGGCAAATGATGATGCCATTTTACCGTCACAATTTTCGATTATTTTGCAGTTTATTTGACATATTATATTACATTTACCTTTTTGGATTTCATTTTATATCATATATCAAGATACATTTAATGTGTTTTTGCCCTTCTGTGCGTCTGAGCAGCATTCAGGGCCATACATAATGTTTTTAAAACATTTTATTTGATATAAATCCGAGAATAAACACTGTGAAATGATGGTCTCTGATTGAGGACTAGATTTAGATTATGAAGAAAACGGAGCATAAATCCCTGAGACGTCTTGCACAAAGCTTTTTTTTTCTTCTTTGAAACAAAATACTGTTGTGTCTTGGTCATAAATGTCTGCAATGTCACGATGTGAAAATGAAGAATGTGAAAGGAGGAGGATTTCTCTCGTGAATGGCGGGTGTCTCCTCTGCTCTGTTTGACCTGAGGGCATCAGCGAAGGAGCTGGAGAAGACTGCAGTAGAATACTGACTCCCCGCCTTCAGTGGTACTTCAAATCCTTCTATTCCTGATAAGATCAGACTTTGGTTCACCGATCACACTGCCCAGGTCAAGGTTTATTTCTAAACCACTTCAGGAAAAGAATTTCGATCCTGCGGCTGCACATATCACCGCCCTCTGTGCCTCTGAGATTAGGTCCAAAAAATATAAATAATAATTATAATAATAATAATTTGTAACTGAATCAATAATATAGTATAAGATCATTGTTAGATAAAACAATACCAGAAATATTTTGAAATAATGAAATATGATCATCAGGAATATTGACATAATCGGCTCTTTATTAATTAAACCAATTATTTACTAATTACTCACCAATCAATTACCAATAATTCACTTTATTTATCTAGGAATTCCTGATTATTTCATTTATTTGTTCTATAATTCACATCATACCACTTTCATTGTGCCATATTTACATTTAGTCAAAAGCTAGGCACAATGACTCCTGAAAAACAATGTTCCTTGGTTAGGATTTGTTGCATTCACGTCCATGACCCCAGACTCGATTTCAGGGTCAGGGAACTAAGTATAGCAAAATAATATGTCCAAGTTAAAAAAAAACTAAGTGTAAAACAAGCTGTTCTTTAAGCCGGATTTGAACCAGTGACCAAAACCCATCCCCCCCCCCCCCTTTGTAGAAAACACAAGGCCGATGTGTTTGGTGCACATCGAGCTCTTCAAACAATCTCACAACACCCTGCCTCTTTATCAACGTCTAGCGGAGGCCATTAAAAGCAGGAGGATTTCAAAATGGAACGATAAGCATAATCGTTTTAGCTGAGGCCATGGTAATTTTGCCCTCAATTAACTTAGAATATTTTTTGCACACTGGGGTACATATTTCTGATGCGTGATGTTAACGTACTGGCGTCGGAGATTACAGGAGCTACTCAAGGTCATTACAAATGCCAAAGGATTAATAAGATCTCAATATGTCATTTACTCCAGAATCTAAAGGCTTTGTTTTTATACCTAATCGTGCGCACACGTCGGACAAGAGATGATGACGATATAGCAGAACTTTCTAGAACAGGCAGACCGAACTCAATATGACAAAAGAACTGAAGCTGAGGATGAAGGTCTGCATTGTACTGACATGAAGGTCGATCTGGACAAGGCAGAAAAAGACACATTTATTTAAAAAGAAAGATGCTTGGTTTGTTGAACGTTTAATATTTGGCTACGTGGGTATAACTGTGTCCCAGAGCAGATGGCATAAGCTTTATCTTCATATGTGTTCTGCTTCCCCCCTCCCTCCCAGTCTTTCTTTAAAACATCTCAGTGGCATTGTTTGATCAGGTTAAAAAGCAAATAATTGCACAATAACATGGTCCAGTGGCTCATGACAGATGGCCTGCAGTTACATCTGTGTAGAAGAAGGGGGAATATTCCCCTGCTATCCTGTTAACAATGCATACATTCATTACAGGAGTTATAAATAACTTACTTAGAAAGGAGTTCAATCTATACTATATGGAATTTCCACTGGGTACAAACTTGGAGCTTTCGTTCATAGAAATATTGCAATCGTGTGTGTTTTTTTCTTCTTCTTCAAGTAACTGGCTTCAAGCAGGGACAGATTGACAACCATGATAACTGGGAACGTGCCCAGGAGCCCCGGCCACTAGGGGGCGATCACGAGCATAGATCTGAAATGGAAAAATTAGACCGATTAGGCCAGGGGTTCCCAAATTCACATTATGAATGCTCCTCAACCTCAAGCGTCGACTATTTCTTTCAATTCCATTTTTACAATGTAGGACTACTGCAAAGTGAGCCTTTTATTATGTCAGTCACATATATGAAACGCAAGTGACTACAAACCAAAGTACTCCATGCACCAGTCTAGTGGGAAGGGTGAGTTTACATTTCTTGGCATACATAAGGAATAAAACATGGTGAGGTGTGTCGTGCTATTATACCTGGGCTGATGTGTAGTATTGGAGCCTGGTTTATACTTTACATAATTTAGACGCATGACTCTGCGTGGCACGACAGAGCCAAAACATCTCTGTCAACTGTACAATATTAGCGAGGTCATGCACAACGATGTGAACCACACTGACAAGCTCTGCTTTCCACCATTGTTGTGATTATTATTCTGAACCGTGTATCAAACGGCAAACTCTGACCTTATACAGTGGCAAGAAAACGTACGCGAACCCTTTGGAATTAGTTGCATCTGCAATTATTGGTCGTAAAATGTGATCTCATCTTAATCAAAGTGTAGACACAATGTGCTTAAACTAATACACTAACAACAACCAATTCTAATCTGTCAAATCTTTACTGAACACATCCCATTAACATTTACATTGCTATGGGAAAAAGGAAGTGAACACTTGGATTAATCCTCCTTTGGCAGCAATAACCTCAACCGAGCATTTCCAGTGGCTGCAGGTTAGACCTGCACAACATTCAGAAGGAATTTTGGACCACTCTTCCTTACAGAACCGCTTCAGCTCAGCCATATTCTTAGGATGTCTGGTGTGAACAGCTCTCTTGCGGTCCTTCCACAGCATCTCAATGGGGTTAAGGTCTGGGTTCTGACTGGACCACTCCAAAAGACGGATTGTTGTTTTGTTTTATTTAAGCTATTCTCTAGTGCAGGGCAAGGCCCCCAAATGGCATTAACATTTGACCGAGTCCCCCCTTTTGCAAGATGTCTTTAAAACATATTAAAATACAGACTTCTGAATAATATATATTTTTAATTAATAATTACATCTTTACTTTTCATTAGGAATTGAGTGTGTGTGTGTGTGTGTGTGTGTGTGTGGTTATCTGAGAGTGAGAAAGAAAAAATTATGTATTTATTTATTTTTCACACCAAATTGTTGAGGCATCCCCGGGCGCCCCCTGGTGGCCCCCACTTTGAAAACCACTGCTCTAGTAGATTTACTTTGATGTTTATGATCATTGTCCTGCGGCATCACACAACTTCAACTGAGCTTCTACTGGTGCACAGCCACCCTGATCTTATCCTCTCGAGTATCTTGATAAACATGGGAATTCAGTTTTCTCTTCATGATGGCAAGTGATCAAGGCTCTAAAGCAACAAATCAGCATCAAATCATGATGCTCCGTCCACCGAACCTAACCGCTGGGATGATGTCATGTTGGTATGCGGTGCCCTTTTTACACCATACATAGTGCTGCGTGTTCTTCCTATACAAGTCAACAACTTGGTTTAATCAATCCACAAAACATTTTCCCAGTAGTGTTGTGGAGTGTCAAAGCGGTCTTTGACAAACTTCAGGCGGAAAGCAACCGGCTTTCTTCGCTGTGTCCTGCTATATACACCATGCCTGCGTAGAATTTTCCATACATGAACAGAAATGTTAATCAGTTCCAATGATTTCTTCAACTCATTGAGAACTCTGTAGTGTGCTTTGAGCTCTTGGTTGGACGGCCACTGTTAGGAAAGTATCCAGAGTCTCCACAGTTTGCCTAACAGTGTATAGATGAATATCTAAGCTCTTTGAGATAACTTTGTAACCCTTTCCAGCATTATGCAACTCAACAATTCTTGATCGTGGGTCTTCCGAGATCTCTTTTCTTCTTCTTCGCATCAGTAGATGCTTCGTGTGAACCGAAAACTCAAAATGTTCGATTGCTTTTTATAAGTCGCACTAACCCACACCTCCGATCTCGTCTCGTTAATCGGACACCGGGTTCGCAGACGTTTCTTGAAGTCAGTAATATGTGGCTTCACGCATTTTTTTCCAACCTATATGTACATGTAGAAAACAATACATTAATTTGTGTGTTATTAGTTCAAACAGGTTGTGTTTGTTGATTAGTGTAAAATATGTGAAAATCATAAGTCAAATGTATAAGTGAATGCAAGTTCTCATACTTTTTCGTACCACCTTCTATAGTGCTTATCCTTCTTTCAGGGTCGCGGGGAACCTGGAGCCTATCCCAGGGAGCATGAGGCACAAGGTGGGGTACACCCTGGACAGTGTGCCAATCGCAGGGCACAATCACATACACACTCACACACCCATTCATACACTACGGGCACTTTAGACACGCCAATCAGCATGTCTTTGGACTGGTGGAGGAAACCGGAGTACCCGGACATGCACAGTGGGACTCGAACCCACAACCCTGGAGGTGTGAGGCTCCATGCTAACCACTATGCCACCGTGCGCCTCAAAACTGTTTACTGCTCTACAAAACCCAACAGTACCCAATCAGTATTCTGACGAGGTGCCTAGGATTTTGTAATCCATCACGAGGATTAGGATTTCGGAAACGCAATTCTATCGCGGTGAAAATGCAGGAAGCTGTCAATCTCACCTCCGTCATGGCGAAGACTCTCTTTCCACAGGGTACCACTTTGTACCACTTGTCGTGCAGCATGTCCATGTAGCCGTCGGATTTGTAGCGGCTGATGAATTCTGAAATGTTAGACGTGAGAGGCGAGTTCTGGGGCAGTCCGATCCCATAACCTGCCGGTGAAAAAAAATAGCACGTAGGTCAGTCCGGCCCGCCATCGAGCTGCGAGTGCAATGCTATTTATTCCATCTCGAGCGTAAACACTGGAGGTGAGTCAATGACAGTGGGAGTTAGAGAAACACTGGCAGGACAAAGAGACCACAGAAAAAAAAACGACAAGTGCTCATACATTCCCTCTTTGACAAAACCAAGCAATGAGCTGAACGGTACAGAGATTTTAGAACCCTGTTCAACACCATTAAGCCAAACAAATATGTTCCCCCTTTTGTTTCTTTACCAAGAGTGACTATTTGAGTGCGCATACCAGCAGTTTTAATCTATTCATGCCTTCTAACCCTGTATCACACCAATAATTTAAGGTCCGTCTTTTTAAATCTGTAGAGGACCGAATAAACAGTTCGACTGTATGAGACAGCAGTGCAAGATGAAAATCAATCAAGCAATCAGAGGACAGTCGTGATATAAGGCACATAATTACCGAGAGAAGACATGCGGGATGAGCAATGTATGGACCGGTCTAACTGAAGCAGGTATCGTGAGATTTCTTTTCGACTTGAGGGCTGTAAACCATCAAAGGAAGGTTAACAACAATAAGAAGACGAAAGGCCCAATTATGGTTTTAATATCAGCTCAGTGTCGGGCTTGTAAAATGGAGCAACTTGAAACTAGTTGGCTGGAGTGGGACGCTTATTCTTCTCCCTCCTTGCTAAGTATCGAACTTTCGTCCTCTTTCTCCCTTGGAGAGAACGGTGGAACCTTTCCCATTCCTGTTCTCAGTGCTTGAAGAAGGGCCTAAATAAATAAATAAATTAAAAAGGGTGAGCGAGTCTCATGAAAGAAATCCTCCAGACAAATTTCAAAGCTGGTGAGCTGTGAAATACGCTCAGGAGTTTAAAATATGAAAACACGAGATGAGAACATCTCTCCGTTCTAACTCTCACTCCCCATTTCTATCTCTCTTTCTTTTCATTCCAAAAAAAAAAAAAAAGAAGTGACGCACGCCTAGCAGTGCGGGTTTAGAACTGTAAAAACTGCGCTCATCTCGACGTGCCTGGAAGAACCACGCAAAGTTAAAAATACATGCCATTGGGTTTGTGAACTAATCGCCTCAACTGAAATTTCAGTAAAGTATCTGGAGTCCTACAAAGGTTAAGCTGCGATGTTACAAAAGAAAATGTTCCTGCAATGTTTGGTATTAAAGCGCACCTATTATGGTTTTGAAACGTGCCTAATTTTGTTTTAAAGGTCTCATACGATAGAATTACATGCATCCAAGGTCAAAAATACTTTAACGTGCTCATAATTTAAACTGCAGCATTATTTTTCCCCTAGTGTCAAAAACGACTCATTAAATGATCCATTCTAAAGGATTCATTTTAAACTCGTCCTTTCAGAGAGCATACTCTGCTCTGATTGGTCAGATGTCCCAATCTGTTGTGATTGGTCTAGCACTGTCGCTGAGTAGCCGATGAAGTTCAGAGGCGGGACTTTTTGTTACAAACTTACGTAGATCAGTACAGGAAGTAAATTCTGGAATTATTAACGAGTCGTTTCAGCTGTTGAGAATCGCTTCCTTCTTTCGGGAGTCTTTCTTTCTGTTTGTCGTGCGCTTTTGATTTGTGAAACTTTGTAGACTTTTTACATTCACAAACAGCTCGATAACACACTACAAGAAAGGTAATATCTGAAAAACCAAAATAGGTGCACTTTAAAGAAACAGTATGGGATGTTCAGTGTTGATTTTGCAACTAAACGCTGCAGCAGTGTTGTAGAAATGTTGTATAAAAACATTGTACCAGAAAACCTGAAAGGTTTTTTTTTTTTTAAACATCATAGAACGTTACAGTTCTAATAACTTTTGGTTTTAAGACATTCAGACATTTTCAAAAGGTTGGCCTTACCCACTCATTCATTCCTTTCCAGAAACTACTTTATTTTAGTCAGTAATTACTTTACACACTCTGGATGGGACACGACTCGACCACAGGGCACTTCACACACACTCATTCACACCTACAGGCAATTTACCACAGACAATCCACTTTTCTGTAGGCTTTTGTGAAGTTGGTGTGAAGCGGAGAACCCAGAAGAACCCCATGTTTACTGTGACGCATCAGCGATACCTGCTGCCGATCGCCCTTGTTAACTGAATATGCCCAACCTTTCACTAAAATGTCCAAATGTTTATCTGAACCAACAAAGCGTATTCATTCTAGGGTTAATCACGCTCCATCTCGAATGGTCCTTTCCAAGGGCGTAACCATGCTATGGACATTGGGGGGGTCCAATCGCTTGGACATTGGGGGGGTCCAAGCGCTAACAACCCCCCCCCCCCCCCCCCCCCCCC
>JAFFST010045855.1:58445-71346 GCA_022414735.1 Noturus placidus | reverse complement strand
AATATTTTGTCCTGTATATTGGGGGGGACAGATTGGTATTCCTCAACATTGGGGGGGTCACGACCCCCCCAAAGAGTGCGTGGTTACGCCCATGGTCCTTTCCATTCCAACAATCATTTCACACTGAATACCTGCATGGAGTGATATCTTAACCCCTGCTTGTAGTTATCCTCTTATACCATAGCAGTGTTCCTCTGATAACAATACATATTGCGCAGTAGAATATATACTTCATTAGATCAAATCTGCAGAATATTGCTTTGCACGTGCGCACGACGTGACCTAGATTACCGTATTATAAGGCGCAGTCTCAATTACGGCGTCTATTTCTGTACTTGACCAATACATAAGGCGCATACGGTTGTTACGCCAACCAAAGTCTCACAACATTTTTACAGATTTTGGAACTTAGTCCACACATAAGGCGCACCGGATTATTAGGCGCACGGCCGATTTTTGAGAAAATTTAAGGCTTTTAGGTGCGCCTTATAGTGCGGAAAATACGGTACTAAGATATTGTTAAGAAGGTTCAGACAGAGAAGCGTGTTTCTAACCTTCGATAGCGAAGGGTTTGCCAACAGTCAACAGCTTACAGTCAGCATCGATGGATACCTCGTAGTCCAGCAGAGCTTTGTCCATGATGAAAGCATCAAGCATAGGGGGATCTGTCCTTCACAACACAAAGAGAGAAGGATTATAAAACTGCATGCGCATGTACACACACACACACACACACACACATGGCTACATGGCTATTCTTTGTTTGATTAAATATACCCAGCAAGGTTTTCATCAGTCAGACTCTGCCTCCCTGTCAGATGCAAAATGGACCCATCATCATTTGTCCAGGCTAACTGTTCCTAAGCAAGCGCAGCCATAAATCTAGTGTCACCCTTAACGAGATGGAAAATTAATACACAGCAATGCACAATAGACGGATCAAATTCCTAGAGCCACTATAAGGACGGCAGCACAATCGTTGATTAAAGAGCTATCATGCTAAAGAGTTTAGCCAGCGGGAGAGACTTTTTACACAGCCAACATTGTCTATTTTATAACAAGTTCTGTCAGGTCATTGAATTGTGCAGGAAGAGAACGTATTCTTTTTTTATCCCAAGTGAACAGCATTTCTAGGTCTGTGTGAAAAGAACTGACAAAACGTGTACACAGTACATCATGTTTGCTTTTAAAAGGCAAAAAAGAGCTTTCAATATACGATTATATTTCCAATCTCCCATCCCAATACAACCGTTTTATTGGGTTTGTCAAACCCACTACACATGAAGAGAGTACACCGATTGATAACAATTTAGCACCCAGCTGGTAACTTGGACCATTTTTCTGTTTTATTGGGTTCTTTTAAGTTCTTACTCCCACACAAGCACAGATATTTTCAAACAAGTGTCACAATACCACCGGCTACTAAAATACATTAGAACGAAATGACCAAAAAAAAAAAAAGACGCATGGCTGCTCATAAATGCTTACAGTTATGATGTGCGTTCAACTTTGTAACCTGTAATTTGATTATGGGTATTTGCTTTGTTACGAGGACAAGTTCAACTCAGCTGCCTGAACACTCCGATCCTATACCAACTAGAAACAGGAAGTAAATTGAATCGAAACAAAAGGTAGGAACAAAGACTGTGCTCTCATATATATATATATATATATATATATATATATATATATACACACACATATATACATACATACATACATACATACATATATAGGCCTGGACTGCCAAATATATGCAAAGGAACCAGTCATGGACACACACACACACACATCCTGAATCAGTGTCACAGACTTCAGCACAGCAACAACAAAGAAGACACAGGTGTGAGCAGACAGGGAGTCCCAGACTTTCTCTCTGCATAGAATAATAAACATCCAGAGAGAGACGGGGAGAAAATTTTGGACCTTATTTATTCCAATCCTCGCTACCGTCAATATTAAGGTACCTGTTTCTTCCCTGATCTGATAAGAATGCCTGTTTATAAAGTAAAGACTGGGGCATGCTGTTATTGGAAGCTAATCAACAACATGATGCTATTGTGTGATGCCATTGCCTTCCAGAACAATTTGCCCCATAATTATACTTTTTATTCATCCAAAGTTAAATTTTTAACATACTGTAATGGAACGTCCATGAAACATGCTCCTGTTATTACTTCACTATACTATCTAACAATGACACGTCGGTATTGAAGAAAAAACTGACGCTGTTAATCGACGCCGTCGGACCGAGCAAGATTCAGGAATTCGACCTCGCTCTGGTGTTATTAATATCACAATATCACACGAGCAAAAGTTCTGTTGTACTGAATGATTTACTCATAGGCAAAGCACAGAGTCACCGAGGACACAGGTGTTCAGTACAACAATTGCATTTCTATAAACAAAGAAATGAATATCAACTAACTGACATTTCAGACACAACATGGCCAAATATTTTGTGTATTATTGCTCCGGTAATTAAACTAGTTCCCAAAACAAGCCACAACTGGATAGAGTGCTATGTGATACAAATGGTAAATGGTCTGCACTTATATGGCACTTTATATTGTCTCATTCACCCACCCACTCACACACACACCAATGGTAGCAGAGCTGCCATGCAAGGCTCTAACCTGCCATTGGGAGCAACTTGGGGTTCAGTGTCTCGCCCAAGGATACTTCGGTACGTGGAGTCATGTGGGCCGGGAATTGAACTGCCAACCCTATGATTAGTGGACAACCGGCTCTACGACCTGAACCACAGCCGCCCCAGATTTCACAAACAATTAAATGTCCCGGTGCTTTTATACTAGATATAAGCACTCTTGGTCCAGTCAACGATAATGGTTGCGTCCTAAACAATACGACTCAAATCAAACAGTACACTCGATGGAAGCTTAACCGAAGGTTGAAATTTGACAAAGTTTCCCTTTTGACATAAAATAGTAGAGTATTCGGTTGGTTTTACTGAATGCCATGGTCTCTTACTTGAGAGTAGCAACACCATCTGGAGTGGTTGGCTCGTTGAATCTCCTCATATATTCGTGCATTTCAGGGAAGCTTTTCTTCATGTAGTCCTCAGCACTGCTTTCACGTACAGTGCCAAAGCGGAACCCATGGGAAGAGTGCTGGAGCTGGAGACACGTGGATTAATAAACGCAGTACAGTCAAGAACCACCTCGATCACAACTGATTATGTCGGGCAAACAAACAGTAAACGCTAAACAGTAGCAGTACAGCCAGAATGATAAACATACAAGAAACGTCTCTGAAAAAGAGGCCAGACATCACTCCAGATTATTTCCAGACCATAACAATTCTTTGTCGTACAAAGATGTAGTCTTATTTACGTAGGGCATCATGGTGTGCTCTGCTGTAATGCACTACGCTTTATCACTTTAAAGCATAAGCCACATACTTTGTGATTTCATCTTCTTTCCACATTGTTTTTTTGTTTTGGTAAATGCAGTCCCTGTTTCAGGTAGTAAAAGGTGAGGTTAGAGCACATTGTGCTATCGAGAACATCTGTAACATCATAACACAACTTGAGGTCCCTACATAAGTGCAAATTTTTATGCGCAACCGATGTGATGTCATATTGAACAGTGTTAAGATCTACACAGTCTGGTAGGTAAAGGCTACTTTTACATTACTTTCACGCTAAAATCTGGAAATCTGTCATTTGCAGGTTAACTGCTGTGCAGAATGTGATTGGACAATAATGTAAAACATGTGTAGGCAATGTACGTAGTTGTTTTCTCTCTCGGTTTGTTGTATCGAACACAACATGACACCAGATTTACACTTTTAAGCATGTACACTGTCTGCAAAATAGTTTGGGGACAGGTCATTTTTCAAACTGCTTTGGTATGTACCTGACATAGTAAAGTGTAACCAGGTTTGTTGTGGAGTATTTATCGTTAAATCGTATTGGAATAAAAATGATTCTTTTAACAGATCGTTATTTCACACACTTTCTTTATACAAAAGAATCAGAAATCAGCAATGCTCTGCCAGGTTTCTTGGATGATTCTTTCAGGGTGAGGTGGACAATTTGGAAACACCAATCAGGACATGTCTTTGGAATGGGGGAGGAAACCGGAGTGCCCGGAGGAAACCCTCAAAGCACTGGGAATCAAACTCCCAACTCTGGAGGTGCGAGACTAATGTGCCCCTCCTTATTCACTCAGATAGTATACATATACTATAAGCCATTTACAGGGCTTTATGAATGCTTATAGGTAATAAGTAGTGTGGACACTCCTAAGCAGTATTAAGCTTTACTTTGTGCATTGTGTATTTGTGAGAGTTTTTAAAGTCCTTATGTAGGGACCTTCAAATACATTTTATTCGGTATTTATAGAGCAAATCATTGAACCTAACTAAAGCTTTGAGGAATTAACTGTGTGAAATAAAACTCTCACTTTGGCATCATGAATACCCGAAAGCTCTTCAAAGGTCTTTTCCCCAACCATGACTGCGGCAAGGTTGGCTGTGTAACTGGACAAAACTAACAAGCAAAAGATGGCCCACAGGTTCATAAGGAATCGTCCTGTCCAGCACTTGGGCGTCTTACTTGATACCGTGCGACCAAACAGGATGGCGTAGCACAGGTTAAGGGCCGAGGAGTAGGAGAACACCTTCATGCGGTTACGCCCATGTGGAGTCATGCCAAATGGGCTTTTCCACTCATAGAGGGTGAGGAAGAGTGCCGTCAAGTGAAGTGCTACGAAGATGCCCACCCACATAGACCAGTGCAGTGGCCACATGAAAGCTCCAATGGGTGCTGCCGTGTCCTTGCTGCGCACTAGGATGCCTAAGCTGGTGGAGAAGAAAGGGCTGGTGAAGTCCATTACTTTGCTGCGTGCTGAGTTGATGCTGAAGCTGGTGACGGCCATATCAGCTATGCCACTAAGAAGGTCTCCGACCAGCCCTGTCCAATGGCCGCCTTTCCACGCTCCATATTTCCCATCTCCCACAATGTAAAGGTCAAATTCAAAGTTCAGGTCCTCGGCCAGCTTTTCTAGCAGGTCAATGCAGTAACCATAGCAGCACTTGCTGTAATCCGCTGGGAGAAACGTTTTATTCCCTTGTGCTCGCGTGGCAAAAAAACGATCCAACATGTCGGAACTGTTAGTACCTGCATCCAGGCAGTACTGTCCGGCTGGGCAGTTGCCATCCTCGTCCACCTCCCTCGTGAACACAAACGGATGTTCGACTAGGGTGACTACGCGCACGCGGCTCCCTGTCACAGGGAAGCCGGGCCTCCAGCGGCTGCCTTCGTGACCTTTTTGTGCCTCGGTGCGTTGGCGTGTGGTTGAGCTCTGCCACAGACCTCGCTCCTCAACATCCATCTGCATGCCCTCCCAGCTGCCCACGGTCACCCAGGTGGGCTGGCCCACAGCATTGCGCCGAAGTCTCCAGATGTGTACGCGCTGAGATGTAAGCACGCGTGACATGTTCCGTTGTACACTGACTGCTCCAGTCAGCCCCATGAAGGATGTGTTTGAGAGAAACCTGAGGGTGAAAGAAATGACATTAGAACTTGCAGACAAGAACACAGACCAAAATATACCTTCCACATCAGTAAAGACAAATAACTTATGGTCAGGTGTGTTCATCATACCTCTACACTTCCAGGAAGGTGGATAACCCTCATTGGTGACAGGAGTGACCCATAGTTAAGCCTGTCTTATTGCCATCAGCAGGCCAGCAGACAATAAATATTGCAGCTGGAGTCAAGGAAGGCCCGGGGAAAGGGATTGCCTATCTGGATGACTGACACAATATGGCTGCCTTTGCACTGTAAACTATCGGAGTTGCTTTCACAGCGTGTATATGTGGTTGTGAAACTCAATCTCCTTCAATAAATTAGAGCTGCTTGTCTGGCTGAGCTGAAGATACAAAGAGGAGCTCAGCTCACTTTAGACCAGGCAATGCTTCAGTGTGCCAGACTAGCCTCTTACATGGGCCGGGAAATGAACATCTTCAACAATCAATAAAAGACATGGCATGCATCCAATGGTGAGATTCTTCATAAAAAAAAGTTAAAAGAAAAAAATAAAAATATCCAAAAGCGCAATTTGGCCTGAAACCATTTCGTCATTAATTTTGCCTGTGAGAGACACAAGTTGGCCCACATGCAGATTTCCCCTCTCCAATCCCCCGCTCCCCTCCCCCACACTCATCATGGTGGTGAGTGATATTGCATTTACAGACTATGGTGCATCCTTTTTAGGATGGCAGCTTTTAATTAGTTAAAACCAGCTCACATCCATTTCTCTGTCAAGGCAAACCTTGAGAGGACCAATGAAGGAATGCTAATCCCCTACTGGACTTTCACAACCTCAGGGGTACACCGTGAACTAATGAGTTATCGTGCAAAGGAAACAACTTATCGTTTAAATGCTGTTTATGGTAGGAATAATGTTATCATCATTCAGTCAAACTGTCCGTACTGTAACACCAGGCTGTTCACGAGGGCGATTGAATCAGAAAAGGATCCCGTTTATGGCAATGTAACTGGCTTAGGCACCACTGAGGACTATTGATCTGTCTCCCTTGCACTGAAGCTTTGTCCCACGCAATTGTTTGACATTGTGTTTGGGTCTGTTTGACAGATTTTTATCCTGTGGTGCTAAGCGGCAGAATTCTCTGCATGGCTACAGTGCTGAGCAATCCTGCTTGTGTTTGTAGGGAGGGTTTGAGAAAAGAAGAGTGAAACCACACTAATCCACACGGAGCAGTAGGCTCGTTTGATAAGAATGATCCCTGCCTCGTGAGAAGGTATCGGAGTGAAATCCATGAATACAGCTTAAAGCTCCAAAACATGTTTGCATTCCAGCTGCCAGACTAGCAGTTTCACTGCTGTCAATGGCTGGATAACCTTGATGCATTAAAAAAAAAGTTCAGCTAAAGAAATAAACAACTGCATAAAGCTTGCATATAACTGCATATAGCTTGAATTTCACCAGGTCATTTATTTTCAATACTTGAAAAGTTGCTAGAATCAGACAGCTGGTTTTGCAAATCCCTCGTCAATCCAGGATAAATGCCAGTGCTTTTACTGCTTTTCTTAAATAATACGCAACTCATTGGTAGCTCACAAAGCTTACTGTCAGATCCCTTTTCTAATATGAGATTCATCATTTCCCCCAAAATTTAATAATGAGATGAGATGAGTTATGAATCAAGCAAAGTAAACTGAAATGATACACGTTGAAAAGATTTGAAAATAAAATAAGAAGTTCATATAATGGAGTGTTGACTTGAGTACCTAAGGTTAATGAAAAACTTTCAAGGGCTGTTTAAATGCCTGTTTGTGTCCGATGTGCAAACATACAATGAACATCTAATAAGAAACCATCTTCATCACATTAATAAGAAGCCGTCCTTTTAACAAACTTTCTGATTATTTCACCCAGACATACTCTGACGTAATAGTTGTTACTGAGACTTAGTTAATTGTAGGACTGGCGAAAAACAAGCTTCCACAAATTTAATACCTGCCCTCCGTTCATATTAACTTCCCTAAGCATTTCCTTTGTGCAATTAGCAAATTGAAAGCATTGATTAGGTAGAATTTATATATTGAAAGACTTGAAAGACTAAATCCTCCATAGATTCTGTAAGTTCGCAAGTTTAGAGAGCGCGATCAAGTTTGCATATGTTTTTACACCCAAAAACCTTTAGTAAATCAGGGCCTCAGCATTTCTCAAATGCTGTACTTCACTTGCAAGCAGTCCTTTCACACCACAAATAGTCAGTGCTACGTAGTGCAATATTAATGTCTGGGTGAAGAACTAAAATAGCTGTTTAAATGAGGTGTGGACCACTGGACAATTTTTTATGCATCAGTTACAATCTTTTCTACATTAGAGAAAGAGTCAGAGTCTCTGGTGGTAGAAGTGGAGCATGCCCCATGCAAGCTTGGTGTAAAACGACTGGCAGTTGACCATGTGGAGGCTAGTATTTTGCAGGACAAGGAAGTGAACTACTAACCAATAATTATTCGTTTTTCCATTTCCATTCAGTGCAAAATGTGCTATCAGATGTTACTACCATACAAGACAGTATACTATACAAGATGTGTAGAACATAGTATGCCACAAAGCCAAATAACTGGTTTATGAAAGGTATAAAGGTGCCTACCTGTTGATAAATTCAGGAATGTGCTGAATTAAGCGTCTTTTAAGCTAACTAGATCCTTTAGACCAGTGGTCACCAGGACTCTTCCTTGAGATCTACCTTCCTGTAGGTTTCATCTCAAACCAAAATCTAACACACCTGTTTTAGGTAATCAAGAACTTCTTAAGGCAATGATTAGATGGTCAGGTGGACACGATTATGGTTGGAGCTAAAGTCTTGAGTAAGGTAGATCTTCAGGAAAAGGTTTGGTGACCACTGCTTTAGACATTTAATCTGGTGTAAGGCCTGGGTAGGCTTTGATGGGTAAGTGTTTGTTAGGGACTTTGCCTTCCTGTTATTACTACTACTAGTGCAACATTAGTCTGGAAATGACTTAAACAACTAAGAAAAACCAACATATATCCAACTGTCAGTCGAAGACCTTAATTGAATCCTTTGGTCACAAATTAAAGATCCTCTGTTCGATGAATAAAGGCATTTACCTGGCAATGTACTGTCCAGATGAAGGTAGTTCATGTTTATTGGGTTTATCAAAACAATTCACCATGTTTTGGATGAGTGCAAGATCTGGCCGCACGAGTGTTGCAGCAGCGACTGCTTGACTGACTAGCTTCAAAGTGTCATGAATATAGAAGTCCAGAGGCTTGCGGTCAACCTCCCCATAGGCCAGAAGCCCCAGTGGTAAGCCAATAGAATGCAAGGCATCCGGGCTTAATGGATATCCCATAATCCAGTGTATAGTAGGAAATGTAAGTCCCAGGTCAACGGCACTGTGAAGTACAGCAGAGGCGCATTGTGGATCGGACCCAAGAAGTAGCACCGAGGCTGGAGGATGCTGGTCCCGGCTGAAATACTGCTCCAGGAAATCCGATATGCCTTTTTGGTCTAATGAACTACCCGAGAGATTAAGGGCAGCGCGGAGGTTCCAACGAGAGATGCCCTTGGCCGTGTTACCATGCAGCTTCAGGAGGTCGAGAAGGCCAGCTTCATCCCAACCCTGGCAGAGTACAGCTATTCCCTCATGCCAGCCACTCCTCTGCATCATCGTCAACAGAAGCTCCACCAGGTCTGACGCAGGGATTCGAGTCATCATCTGCAGGTGAAATCGGTTCTGTGAAGCAGAAAGGAAAATGAGTAGAACTGCAGTAATACTGATATATATGTAAAGCTGAAATGATCAAAGAGGTATACTCTGAGATTCAAAAACAGTGTTACTACGAATGCAGACTTAAATGTAATGAAAAAGACACACTACTAGCATCACATAAATATAAATAAATAAAACTGGTTAAATATTAATTTGATAGAAAATGAAATATTAGATGCCGTGATTTGAATGGCCATGTAATACGAAGCAGTGTGTTAACGTGAAATAAAAAATGACCTTATATGGACATGGGCATTGTTTTGACTCAGGACAGCTGGTGTTTCCTGTTATTCTCAAGAAACGCCAAACACAACAGAGCTTCACCTTCGTGTGTTTGCTGAGAGAAGGCTAATGGTGTGAGAGGCAGGGATTTGGGTGATAGTTGCTGCAAGCCTTTTATAATCAACTAATCGGTGTGCGAGAAGGCGGGAATTACAGCGAGGGTTAAAGCAATGTGAACATGCACAAACAATGGAGTAGTAGACCATGAGCACATCATAATGAAACTAACACCAAATCATGGACATTTTCTCAAATTTTAAATCCCAACCAGATGCTTTTATACAGTCTGAAAAAGAGGACGTGTCCGGGAAGACGAGGACGTATGGCCACTCTAAATCAATAATGTGTGACAAGTTTATTTGGTGGGTCAGATCAGGCCACGCTGCACTGATTGTAGAGGAGATTGCTATTCATAGTCTCTCTCAGTGGATTTTCCCAGCTATGTGAAACTCCTAACCGACTTTAGCTGATCAATCAGTTGCTGTGATGTGACCAGTTCAATAAAGGCGAGGCTCAAAGTCTTTGATATCCTTCCAAATGGAATGGATGGTGGAAAATATTCAACTCACATATATCCAGAGTTTACATTCATGTCCAGATTGCTGACTTCAAGGCTTGGACAATATCCATGAGAGTAACTTAAATAATATTTTCATTTGGCTACAGATCGCTGATGCTGTATAATAGAAGTAGGAATATCCTCTGGCATCTATGCAATGGTAGAAAGAACGAGCATCCATGTTGCATACCGATATTCTCTTTCGGAGAAGTCAAGACTTCTGTGTCTCATTTCTGCAAAACTAATCCTTCCGTAATGCGATCGATTAGCAACCGCCGTTTAGTAGTTCCTACTCAGCGTGGCACAAGGTCCCTTTCCAGAACCTTCACACTAACTGTTCCTCAGTGGTGGAATGAACTTCCAACCTCAATCCGGACTGCAGATTCACTCACCATCTTCAAGACACAGCTAAAGACCCACCTCTTCCATCAACACCTAACCATCTCATAAAAAAACCCAAAAAAAAAAAAACCAAATGCACTTGCACCTCTACTAATTAATCAATTTGTATAGCGCTTTTTACAATGGACATTGTCTCAAAGCAGCTTTACAGAAATATCATTTTACATTTACAATTACAAGTGACTTACAAATGAGAGCACACTCACACACCAATGGTAGCAGAGCTGCATGCAAGGTGCTAGCTTGCCATCGGGGGCAACTTAGGATTCAGTGTCTTGCCCAAGGACACTTCGGTATGGGATCACCCGAGCCGGGATTCGAACCGCCAACCCCACGATTAGTGGATTAGTGGACAACCCACTCTACCGACTGAGCCACAGCCGCCCTACTCTGCGCGCGTTGCTTCTTCTGGTACTCAATTAATAGATCTTGTATAGTAGCACTACTTGTATTGTTCTCTGCATGATATCACTTTGCTTGTATCTCTCATTTGTAAGTCGCTTTGGATAAAAGTGTCTGCTAAGTGAATAAATGTAAATGTAAATGTAATGCTCGATAAACAAACCCAAAACACTTCCTATTTGCTTTAGGGTTATTTTCCCAGTCCTATTTGTTGTGTTAATTGTGTGCCTAGAGTTCTCAATTTTTATTATGGAGATTATTTACTTGCCCGACACTGACCATGTATAAATGTTTATGGACCAAAAAAAAAACCACAAAAAAACAAGCCCCCAAAAAAGAAATAAATAAATAAACACCTCATACAGGGTAAAACTTGAGCCTGATACATGCCTAAGTCATGTATCAATTACAGTCACAGAATATGGATTTTAGATTACCCATAATCACCTGCACGTAATGAAAAAGAAATACAGAAAACATAATTTGTTGGAAGTTCATAAACTGAACGACTGGTTTGTAGTGAGTTCAGCAGCAATGTTCTCTCTCTTCATCAACTCAACTTCAAAACTCTATTTATTGCCACTGTCATATCAAGGCACTAGACAATTAAGTCTGATCACTATCATAATTGTCTTGTCCATGTGTGCATGCATGCCAATAATCATTATGTTGTAGTTTGCAATAAAGCCATTCTTTGTCTTGCCTTGTTCACATGTAACAAAATGTTTTTCTGTCACTGAGGAACAAAACAAAGGGTTTCTTTATCTAAATAGGGAATAGCCCACAAGGTGGTGGACTTTATCACTATGACCTATAGGCTGGGTGGTTACCCAGATCCTACCCCCGACATACTAGTCTATAAGGTGTGTCTCTGCTGTTTCACAGCTACCTGACCATCACCATACACTTTATTCATGTCTTACAAGGTTATCACTGTCCTGAAGCATTGTTCCAGATGTTATTCAAGTGATTCTCACCACGCACCTTGTTTATTGGAATATTGTGCAGCCCAGGTTTTGAGCTAGCAATATACACACCTTATCGGTCAAATATTTTGACATCTTTGGTTATATTTTATATCACACTTTGAATATCAACATGCAAATCGAGACCCGGACACTTGTGTACTCGTACCTGCAACATGCTTACTGTCAGGTAGCTAGTTAGCCGGTTGTTATGGTTGTCTGGAGGAGATTTTAATACTGATAAAGGTCTGCTATCGTTGGGCATTAAAAACAAAACACATACCGAAAAACGGTCCTGTAGAGTTTTTCCCGTATTGCTCACACATGTGATAAGCTAATCAATAAATCCTTAATGAGTTGGACCATTGTGCTAAGGGAAGTTGAACTTGAGTTTAAACTTTAAACTGGGCGTGGCAGCTAGAACCCCCAAGGACTAGAGTCATGGGCGTAACCACACATTCTTTGGGGGGTCGTTTGTCCCCCCAATGTTGAGGAAATACCAATCTGTCCCCCCAATATACAGTACAAAATATTTTCTATATGTCCCCATTTAATGAACCCTGCAAACGGATCTGTCTTTTCTTCATCTATTCTATTTATTTATGTCTATTCCCTTTTAATATATTTCCGTTTGGTTGCGCCTATACTCAACACAAGTTTGTTAATATATTTTAGCATCTCAGACGGTAAGAAATGGAGACAGCAGACAAGTGTAGAAAAGTGCAGCAGAACATACGAGCTTTTATTCAGACAGTAAGTAACTAGATACCTAAATAGTAGGTAACCTTAGTTTAGTATAGAAGGCATCATACCATGGCTTGGTTTGTTCTTAAGAACGTTAGTCAACTTTTGATATTTGCACACCCACGAAGTAGGCTAGTCTAACGTCACTTCCGGTTTTTGACCATTAACGTAACATTCACTTGTACAGTGGTGTGAAAAAGTGTTTGCCCCCTTCCTCATTTCCTGTTCCTTTGCATGTTTGTCACACTT